>JAQIYI010001819.1:0-10782 GCA_034700265.1 Polyzonium germanicum
TTCGACGAATTACAAATTTAATATCCTTTTCTAAATCTAGCTCTCCATTTAAAATGCTGTTTTCTTAGTAAACAAGTTGACGAACTTGGAAAAAATAAAAAAAATAAAATAAAATCAACCGACAAACATAAACATTGGATAAGCATTGACTAATAACTTGTTCTCATTTATCAATGCTTAACTGATTAAAGCTGGCTAATAGGCATAAATGAAATCGCAAGATCGGTCTTATTTACCGACCTAAATCATTTAAAAAGCAAATAAGAATGAAGTAAAATAAATGCGCTTCAGAGGAAGTTTGTCAATTCAAGAGGTATTTTGATTTGCAATAAAAATGCATTGAAATACATTACAGGCGTATCAGTAATTAAAAAGGTAGCCACAAGTCCATTTAAAAATAAAAACTTTTGAAGCCCATAAATGAAGAAAATAACTTTGATCAAATGGAATTAAGTGGGTAAGGCTAACTTGCCATCTAAAAAATATTAAATGGTGCCTTCTTCTATCTCCTGATAGTTGCTTAGCGCGAATGCAACTTGATATTGTAAACCTATTGATAAGAAAACTTCACAATTTGCATAAGCATTTGAGCTTATGCATACCTAAGAAGAAATGCCAATAGTAGTAATCATAACCTATTGCAATAGGCTATGATTAGTACTATTCGCATTTCTTCTTCGGTATTCGTGCACCATCCTTTGGACGTTCATTCCCGCTGGATACATGTTCACCTGCACAGTGTTCTCTCTGCGACGCTGTTCGTTCCGCTCGCTAGATACAGAACCATTGCTGCGCGAGTGTGGAATGGAACTCTGCATCTGCCGCTGGTCGTAGCCGTTGTTGACAGGAGAGAGACTCAAACGTTCATTTCGGGCCGCTGCGATACGATTCAACATAGTAAGTTAAAAACCTTACATCAAAGAAGAATAAAATCGCAACTCGTATTACGTGGATTCGTCCGCGAATTCCCTCTTGGAAGTGGAAAGATGCTCGTTCCCTTGGTCAGATTTTCAAGCGTTTCTCCAATGGTTGGTCCACTTCCTGCACCAGCATGATACGTCAAGCCCTGACCAAACCTCAGAAATGATCTCGGCAAAGTTTCATCATTCTGAATCTGCAACGAGAAATTTTACAAGTCCAATGCTATAAAGACGTGTGCAGGAATTTAGGAGAATTCAAATCGAAATTAAATTTTGTCAAACCACCTACCACCATTCGCCCGCCGGAAGTGTCGATTTCTCTGACGTCCAAATAGAGCCCCACACCGTCCGTGAAGTCTTTAAGAAGGCCATTGAGCGTGGCCATTCTGAGCTCTCGCAAGTAGCGGACGTTCAGGGCCGCCAATTGGAGATACATTGGCTCTTGGGGACGTTGCAGCCACATTTCTGGATCTCTCTGTAATATGAATCAAACCGAGACTCAAGAGGACAATCAAGACACACCCCAACCCCTTCGTTCAAATAAAACTTTTACAAAACCTCCATCGCCGATTTTCGGATTTGATGAAAGGCGAGTTCCGCCTTCGACAGCCCCAGGAACTCATCGAGAACGGAGTCAAGAGGGCGGGCATAAGTTGGCAGCCGACCGCTTGATTTGGATCTGAAAATCATGATGGCTGCAACCTAAACGAAGAAAAATAAGAAAAAAAACTATAACAATAAGAATACATGTACGTAGAAGACGACAAGAACGATAAATATTTCTTCAGTTTAACGGGCAAAAAGCGAGGCTAGAAACAAACAGAAGAGGAAAATTGGTCCATAACTCACTTGTGTGTCAAACACGTTGTTCAACTCGGTCTGGTACTGGTGACGCAAAATGTCAGAGACCTGACGACAGTCGTGTATAATCTGAATGCAGTACGAGAAAATATCAAAACACTTAATGCAGCAGGGTTACAAGTAATTCGTTCCCTTAAGAAAATCGCGGAATTAAATTTTAACAAACCTTGGTAATTTTCGACGACTCGAGTATTTCTCGAAAGCCACTGTTGAAAGCATCGTCAATTCTGCTCAGCGATCGCATGTCGAACAAGAAGACGATCTCATTGGTGGAAATCTTCGATTGCGGTGAAATAAAAGGGAGAAATGATCAGTGAATTGAAGTCTAATGAAGTCCATTGAAGGCTAATGGTGAATACAGGAAGAATTATATATAAATTCGCAATTGAGGAGTACGTTTAGCCAACAAAGTCGTCCGTATCTGCCCAGTTCGACGCCATCGAAGCCAACACCAATGACGGAGGACGACTTGATCAGAGAGATCTGCTCGTGGCAATTAAGGACACAATTTTTAATTAAAGCAAAGGCCAACGTGCTGCGCAGAAGAGTTCCAAACTTACAGCCTCGTCGAACAGTTCTCCCATGCGGTCGACAACTACGTAGTAGCCAGGCCGGGCGCTTGGGACGTCGTCCGGATCGCCCTCGACTGGAAAACAATGAGACGCAGTAGATCAGAATTTTATTTTTGATCACATCTCAGAAGTCATGGCACACTCGGCACTTACATTGAACGCATTTGTCGTAGAGAGACTCAATCCCGGCTCTAGTGTCCGCTTTGGGCGTCTCATTAAAAGTAGATCGTGACCTAGGCCTTGTGCCATCGTACGACTCTGGTCGGCTCGGAGTTGGCTGCCGGCAATCGACGACAGCGGCAGCAGCAGCAGGTTCCCTCGATCGAGCTCTCAGTGGCGGCGGCTGTCGCTGCAGTTTCTGCTTCTGTTGCTCACGATGTTTGTCTTGGAGGTTGAGACGCTTGAGCACTTCTCCAACCGGCAACTTGTCCATATCATCATCCGTGATCGGCATTGGTGCTTCTGGCAGCGACTGTGCAGGAAGGTGCAAGCACTCCCCTGTTGTTAATTAATGGCACAAGGAATTATACATTGGTTATAGTTGCAACAAGAAATGTGCAACGTTTGAGGAAGGAAGTGACGCACACATTTGAATAAAGAGTGGATTAGCTACGCGTAAAAGTCCACGTGAACGCTAAAGTATGACGTCACGTGTGAGTGAGAAACCGTCGAGCAACGGGACGCGTTTTACAAATGATGACGCCAACTTCAATGGTCACGTCAACCGCGAGTGCTTGAACTCACAGTCGTTGATCTCGTACACCATGATGGTGATGAGGCCGGGGATTGCTGCGGATTTATCAGTCTTCGGATCGAATCCCGTGGCTGCATACCAAGTACATGAAAAGAATACAGGAATAAGTACGCGTGATCGTACTCTTGACCAAGTTAAGTGCTAAAAAGTACGGAGCTGGGAACACAATCTGGGGTCCCAGATTGAAGGCAGGCCTATTTAGGCCTAGTCACGAATTGTCCGTGATCTTACTGCGTGTAGATTTCAAATTGAAAACTTGGCGTACCTTTATCGAGCACCACTCTCTTCCTGTCGCCCAAGTTGACGACCGTGCCAGTGAAAACGCCATCGGCGGTGTCCAAACGGACTTTCGCGTTGACCATCGTGTAAATAGCTCCGACATCGTCGCACGCCGCCATCTTGTTGTTTACAACAATCTAGCGCTGACCGCTGAGCTAGCGAACTAGCAACCGATGCAGCGCTGAGCGTGACGTCACTTGGCCGCTGAGGCGGCGCTCTAGCCTTTCGCCGATTTCTGGTTCCATCTTTGTGCTTTTTTTCAGACGGCCTACTTCCTGCGTAAGATTTTTGGTTTTTTGCGTTGGTTCTGACTGAGAAAATAGTTTCGTGTTCGCGTATATTCAAGGTTCGACCAGATGAATTTGGGTAAGATTAATTATTAGCAAGTGTTCTGTATTTGTAAGTATGATTTGGCCTACGGCCCTCCGTAACGCGGTCTTTGAAGCCGGTCTTAGCGGACCTAGTTAGGACTACTTCGTAGAGTCTAGCCTGGGCCTAGTTGCGAAAATGGTCTCATCAGTAGCACTGGTCTGTAGCTGAAAAATAAGCAGATTTCACGTTTATTATAGTAGCCTACTCAGATGAGGCCTAACCGGATAGGTTATAAGCGTGGTTTCCAGGTGTCACGCACGTTTTTCCGCATGGAAATTCGCTTTCCAAATGATTCCTTCCGTTAAAACATGTAAGCCTAGGCCTATTCGAAAATTCGCACGCGTCAAGCGGTGGTGCAAGCGGGTTTTCGCGAAAATCGCGCCACCTGGCATCATGGATGCCTGAATGGAGCCTGGATGCCATGGACTATCATCGGTCAGCAGGTCGGATAAGTACTGTTTAGGCCTAATGAAGCCTGGGCTGAAATGTAAGCATGCAGGTATGTGGCCCAGGCCTATACTGAAACTAATGGATCAAGCAAGTGTAGCCTCCGCGCTAAAAAAACGCGACTGGCGTCACCGTCGTTACCGATTTGCGCCTACAGGTGACGAGTAGGCCTAAGTGGCCTTTAATAGTTGAATAGGCTTTCCTTGCTGCCCAAGTGCGATTCGTGCTCAACACTTGAAGTGTCATCAATTTATTATAGGCCTACTACAACCAAGTCTTTGCAGACCATGATGATGGCCTTCTCTCGCCTAAATCTTGCATTCCTCTCTATTTCTCCTGCATTTTTCATCCAATGTAGCGTGTCAACACTGAAGAAGAAGAATGAAGAAGGAAAGACTGAGGACGTTGCCGCTGTGAAACGAACGTTGATAATAGATCCTGCACGCAGCCAGATTATCTTTCTCCAGGCTCTAAAGGTTTCTAGGTCTTAAGATGACAGCCAGATCTATATGGCCTAGGCTTGCCTCTTATCAAAACGCTGGGTCGTCCTTTTCAAAAGCGTTTGCCATGAATCGCTACATTTCTTTGTCGTCGCAGCACTCTCCTTTCATGTATTGTTCTTTCTTTAGAGCTGCGACACGTTAAATTAGTGTGTCTTCACACGAAAACGCCGTGTCGGACAGCGTGTTGCGTGTCCATGTCTGTGGACATAAATCAGATCTAGGCCTAATGACGAATTGGCAACAGCACTCTTGGCTGAGGAGAATCTTCTCCGGGGCGAATGAAGCCTGGAGTGGGTCACAATCGATGACGACACACGCCTTCAGAGGCGTATTTGACTAGGCCTGGACTATGTCCTTAAGCTTAATGCCTATTCAAATGGGACAATTGCAATGTTTTGCACAAAGAAAGCGAGAGAAAATCTCGTATGGACGGTATGGACTTGGCGAAATTGCATAATGTCGTGTTTCGTATGTCGTTAGGCCTGGCTCTGATCGGCCTCTTCTTGTCGCCCTGTGCCATCATACGCGTGATACGATTATCGATCGTGATTCTTCCTACGCCTTGACAAGAACCGGAGCTAAATCGTCCTTTTTATTTCGCCTTTGACGTAAGCCTTAAGTGAGCTTTTTTTCTTTCATTCCTTAAATTAGGCCTGCTTGTTAGAATCTTGTGCGAGTATTTCCAGCAGCAGCACTGCAGCAGGTTGACGCGCCCACTTCGATGTCACACTCAATTGTTATCGCTCCGCTCTGACTTTGAGATCTGTCTGTCCGCCTGTCTAGTCTCTGCTCTCTCGTTTGTCAACATATCGTCTCGCTGGAATCTTCAGCGTTACAGGATCCAGTTAAGTACTTCACGTTTGACAATTCCTGTCCTCCGATTAACTACTCTGCAGTCTTTGTCGGTGGACGGTGGGCCTCCGTTACTCGAACAAATTAAGCTAACGACCATCTCTACCGGTTTCCTGGACCCCCTTGTATTCAACGCTTTCATGGTCTTAATTACATAGAAATGACTTCAATTAAAGTGCAAAAGTCAGGGCTATACAATTTATACATAGACTAGTTCGCTAGGCATGTGTAGTACTTAGGGCTACCCTTAGATTTAAAGTGTTTCGTTGCAATATCTACATTTGTCTAGGGTTTCGACGTTTATTTTTGTTTCCGATTATAATAGGCTAGTAGCGTGTCGTGCGCCTGTCCATTAGTTCCTGTAGCCTACTATTCTATTCTGAATTGTAAATTTCATTCTGATTTAATCTGTTTTGTAATTGTATTTTTTTCTATTCTTTATTTTCAGGTGGGGTGAATGAATAGGCCTACATGGAAAAATCTCAGTCGCGAAGTTAGAAAGTGAAAAAGTCGCGAAGTGAAAAAGTGAGAAAATAGTTAAGTCGTCGTGATGTCGTCGGAATTGGGTATGTACCATGATTTCGAATAATACGAGCGTATTTTTCTTTTGTTCCAATAGCCTACTATTTTGTTCTGAAGGCTAATTTTCATCCTGGTTTAACGTGTTTTGTTAGGCCTAATGTATTTTTTTTATTTATTCTTAATTTTCAGGTGCGGTGAAAAAGTATAAAAGTGAAAAAAAAGTAAGTCGTCGTAATGTCGTCTGTCTACGGATTGGGTGTGTACCATGTTTTTAAAGAATATTTTTCCTTTGTTTTAAGGTAGGTCTATAGAAATACATTTACAATTTGTGCATGTGTTATGCCACTGGGTTGCCACATGTGATTTTCATCTAATTTTATTCCTAGCCTAGTCGAATAGGAGGTGATGGCGCCCATCTGGCAACCATGAAGCACAATTCAACTAACAGACTTTGGCTGGTATCACTAGCGGCTATTCTTCAGAGTGACTCGAGCCTTTCTCACTCGTGTTAACCTATGGGTGAGCACCGCTCGAATCACTCTGGAGAATCGCGTTATACCCGCTAGTGATACCACCCTTTGTATCGCATTCGAGTGAAGCCCGCCATGTATACAGGTTAAAACTTGAGTTGGACCAACTTAATTTTAACGTGTATGTCGAGCGTTAATGTGACTGTTTCTTCAATAATCATTCAACTAATCGCGTTCAATTTAGTTAATTGTAATCACTTGTGAATCCTAGTTGGACCATGGAAGTTTATCAATATTTCGGCTAAAACTTGTAGGCTAATAATTTGCATTCAACTGCAGTATTGAGGGGGGAACGTTAAAACCAGGTCTCGTATAATTAAGTTATTGAAGGCCTAAGTAGCTTATTAGGCGTCTAACAGAGTCGTCTTTAGGCCTAACTCTTTTGGTCTTTATTTCTTATCGGTGGACCCATCTCTGTCTCTTATCTCCTAAGGTGTTTTTATGATTCTCATTAGGAAATATGATGTTTTATATTATCTCCAGAGTGCTTTCATTGGATGCAGGGATGTGGGCTGGCCCGGGTGGTAGGGCAGAGAGTGGGAATGGTTAAGGCTGGAAGCTTCATTAGCCGTTTAATCTGTGGCCCTACTCTTACCTCGAAAGTGAGCAGATTTTATTGGCTCTCGCATCGTCGAGCGAAATTATTCTGAATCTTGCTGCTGCTGCGATCGGTTAGGCTTTGCCTAAATTGTTTTCGAGCTAAGTAAGAGTTCTCACTAGGCTACACGTATTCATGTGAGTCGCTTTGCACTATAGAGACTGCATGGTGCGAACCCAACTTAACTACACGATAGAATATTGTGGGCTCGCTTCATCTCGCTAGCGAATTCGAGCCAATGAGAAAGCGTTTTTTCTTCTTTTTTCATTCACTTCTCTTTCACCTCACCCACCTTCCTATTATTCGTATTAGATTTCAAGTCTTAATTTGAAAGTCTCATGGGCCTATTAATTGAGCGCCACCGTTTTCAGCTGATAGGCCTAGGCCTACTACGTGATGGCGTATGGCTTTTCGCGCCTGCGCACCGCCATCTTAATTCCTTCCCTCATCTTCGTTCACCTCTAATTCGCTTAACTTGGCACACGTAGCGCCCATTACGACGGCGATGACGTAGTAGATCTCATGTTATGCCTACGTTCGCCATCATCACCCGCAATTGCAGGTTTTGATGTGAATAAAAAGGCGGATTCGCAAGGCAGCGATGGTGCGATTTCGTTCGTAAGAGAGTAGGCCTAATGAGAAAAAATCGGTAATTGGACGCTAAATCGCAAGCCTTGTGAATGCGCCCTAGGGCGATGGCTTGTTGCAACATATCCTATGCGAATAATTGGGTCTCTTCCGAAAATCCAATATGGCCGCCGTCACTGTCGACCATTTGTTTTGGTTTGCCCAAAAGTGGGTCAGCATTTTTTTTTATTTCCTTTAGGCTTGTTTTCGCGGTTTCGGCTGTCTTGAGTTTTCTCGCCTTGATAAATGAAGACAATGCGTGTGGCTGCCGCTGCTGCTTCGGCCTGGCTTTGATCGGATTACACTGGGATGGTCGGATGGATGCTCGCTCGGAGCGTGGCTGCGAAGAAAATCGTCACTTCGTGACTTGGCTAGCTTCGAGTGATGACAAATGACTTGCCCACGTCGTTTGATATTAATTTAGTCCGGCGCCTAAGATTTTTTTGTCACCTTCTCCCCCCCCCCCCTCCATCTTCTATTTCCCCATTTTGGCGCCAATTTAGGACCAAATTGATTGGTTTACGACGGCCGACAGATTAGGCTCGCAGCTCAGATTAACGCCTTAGATAGGCATATTCTGCTTTTATGTGCGCTAGGCTTAGACCCATGTGCAGAATATATTGTTTTATCGGATTAATCAGCGGGTGTCAATTTTGTCTTTGTCCAAAGGCACCTAGCCGTACATGGAGGGCGCTGCGTTCGTCAGCTAGGAATGATTCTCCCGAAAATCGGGTTCTAGCGGGGCACTGCACCTGCAGGCGACGACTCGATTCCTCAACCGCAAGTTAAGATGTTTTTTTCTTTATTTCTTTATAGTTACGCTCTAGCTGATGTTGACGATAGTGCGTAGGTGGGCGAAGTAGGCCTCATGCTTAGTTTACAATTGTGTGCAGCGTCAACTTGCACACAAGAGGGCGCTGTTTTAAGAGACCTTCTATGAAGTCGACGGGGTTGGTATTTGGTTGCGCTGCGGTACCGTCGTTGCTAAGCCAACTTACGCAACGCACATTGCGTGGACGCCATTTGCGCTTGGTGGGTGCCGTCCTTAAGTGTTCGCGCCGAACCCTAAGCTGGATTCCCACTTCTCCGATCGCATCCTAAATGATCCCCCAATCCGTACGTTGTCAAGGCAACTGTCTTCTTCCTATTCTTATATTAGCACTTTTGGCTTTTGACATCATTTTCTGACGTATACAAGCCACATCGCTGGGAAAATGGCATGAAAGCCAACCCGATAATTAAACAGGAACCAGACAACTCAACACCCAGGAAATGGTGCAATGGGGATCGACCCCATGACTCAAAAGTAGTCACGAGCGAACAGAGAGTAAAGCAGCAAGCTCGCTCAACCCACTGAGCCACCGGAGCTCGGATACGAATTCGCGTATCGTATCGGGCAGTGGGAATCCAGCTTAACGTTGAAGTTGTCTATTGATTATGGCTGGCAGCCAAGAGTGCAAGATATATGTATATGTAGGCCTACGCCCGCTTCCACGACGAGCTAGGAGAGATTTTTCTGGCCAAACAAAGATGGATGTATAGATAGATGGATGGATGGAAAAGACTAAATTCTCAGCTCCTGTTTTGTTTCCCATTGAAATGAACGACGAGGTTTTATGGCTTTTTTATCTGCTTCAGTTCGTTTGTTCGCCAGCGTACAAAAAATCTCCTCTGTTTGTTTGTCTGTCTTGTCTGTCTGTTTGCAATAGGGATACAACATGGATGCTGCACAGCAGCGGCGCAACCTTATATGTTATAGGCCTACTTGTGTTGGCATTGACCGTTTTCTGCACGTCTGCGTCTACAATTTGCAACGTAAGCTGTGTCGTCACTTTCCGTGGCCGATTCTCTAATTGCCTTGGGAGCCTTTTTTTTGCTTCTTAGCCCTCCCCCCTCAAGTCCCCATCACCATTATCAAATTGGCAGCAGAACTTATTTTGTCTTGCATGGGCAAGAAGGTGGACGTCACGTGACTGCACATTATTCAATTTGTGTAGGAAATGAAAATTTATTTCAATATTAGATGATGTAGGCGTACCGGTACGTTTAGTGTTTCGTTTGTTCGTTTGTGGGTTCTGTTCTGGCGACCTAGCTAGTCGCCATGCGGCTGTAGATGCGGTTAGACCTAACCAACTGGACGAAAAAGGAAGTGATTTTTATCAAGTTTGGACGCGATTCAATTTTCTTGTCCTCAACGTCTTTAAATCAACTGCACGTTTTTTTCGTGTCCTGCGAATTGTCATGACTTAAAACGAAGCGGAATGGCCAAAAAGCACAAAAAAATAAACTATGGCAGATCTGCAGCTTGCCGTTTGAATCTTACGACCCAGTTTCCAACCTCCGAATGTGCTTGTTTTATTTTTATTTTATTTACTTGGGCTTCATTTGGTGTCTGAAATAGTTTATTGGCCGAATTAATTGCCCGTTATTTTATATTTTATTATCTTTCGACATAAACCATTTTTTCGCAATGAAAGTAAGCGAGGGCGGCATGCTTGGGTGTAATGAAATCGCCCTCTCGCAGAGGGCGCTGCGATCGATCTAATTGCTCGATCCGCTACCCTTTAAAAGCGCGTATCAATCTATTATCCGGAAAATGTTTTGAGTTTTTCTTTTCTTTGGTGGCAAAATGTTTATTTGCTCTATATTTCCTTCTTTTTTATCCATTCACCGCCAGGGTCTGTTGATTCGCTGCGAAGGAATCGGTGCTAAATAATGGGCAGCCATTGGAGCAGTTCTTCTTCCTCTATCTCTGCTGATTAGATTTACGACGCTTCTGTCCTTCGTCTGCTTCTCTCCGCCGTATTAAACTCGATTAACTTGATTCTCTGTCTATTTGTGCGTTGGCTGTCTGTTTGTCTGAGCCCGTATGCTTCACTTTATCACCACTAGGAGCGCTGCATGTGGCGGCGCTCAATGTGGAAATTCCGACCGTGCTGTTTACC
>JAQIYI010001820.1:0-10779 GCA_034700265.1 Polyzonium germanicum
GCTCGGAGAGTAAATTTTCACTGAATAAAATAGTTTGTCCCTTATAGATATTTTATTTAAGTGGGGGGGGGGGGGAGGGCTTTTATATTTTTTTGCACTGGGGCCAAAAATTTGAAGTTACGCTACTGGCCATAATTAAGGGTTGATGTTGAAAGGAAATCGTCCGACAGATCGGTTAACTTGTTAATTAACAAAGCATGCAACAGGAGAAGCCAATGGAGGAGAAGGGGGGGGGGGAGAGATATTTAAAAAGAGAAAAAAATAATAAACATGCACAACTGACTTAAAAGCTTTGCGCTTAATTAAAAATAAAAAAATAATAATAGGCCTACTTAATAATTATTTCTAAGAATTATACGCACCCTGAAACAGAATAATATATCGTTCGTGTCGGCATTTTGTGAGATAATTAAAGTCAATGTAAGTTCAAATACAATAACACATGTACAATGTACATGCTTAGCTAAAAACTCAATTCCGCTCGAATTAACGATTTGCTGTCGCAACCGTCACCACGAGTGGACGCGGAAGACCTTCCTTGACCATAGTAAACAATGACATTTGGCCGAATTGAGCGCCAAATGAGGCGAAAGTAATTAATTTCAAAAGTTGGTAATTTCAAATTTAATCAACGGATCACAATGGATTATAAATTGATTCTTCAGAGTCACTTGAGCTTTACTGACCCATATGTTAGGCTACGTTCGAGTCAACTCTGGAGAACCGCTAGTACGAGCCAAGACTCAATTTACAAAAAATAAGGTAGGCCTACTTACTGTATGTTTCCGAATTCTCTCACAGGAGGGCGCTAGCTGTCCCGCACACCTCAGGCGCACTTGCACATGTTACAAGCTTATAAAATATCTGCTACCTACCTACATGCACAGTTGCACACGTACATTGTATACACAATGTAGACCGGATATGACCGTCGTCTGCTAGCCGCCATTTAAAGGAAACCTTGCTATTGAGCTGACATTGCGGCACCACCATTAGAGGGAAACGGAATCGTGATTTAACATTGAGCGCTTCAGCGCACCTATAGCGGTGATAATGGGAAGCCTCGTGTTTAAATAGATAGAAAAGACTTTTAGAAAAATTAATTATTTGCATTAAAGTTAACCATGCAATGTTATTTTTGTTAGGCCTAACTAAAGATGATTCAGGACAGTGTAATGATGACGCGATTTTTTTGATTTCCTTCATTCTTTGAACAGGGGTGCATCGCATCCCTCCCCTGCTATTTTATTATTATTTAATATTGTGTATCACAGTATTAGGTACGGGTTTGCGTTTTGTACGCGTGTGGGGGTGACGACACAATACTACAGGGTGATGGGGGAAGCTAAAAGTGATTATGGTCTGGTATTGCGGGCTTGTCGCTCGGTCAGATCTCCGTGCACATTTTAAAAGGCAGAATGTGGCTTTTAAAGAGCATATGTTGAGTAGAATGACGAAGTCTACGTCATCAACCAACCCTCTTGAAAACCTTGTTCCCCCCCCCCCCCCTGCGTAAAGTATGTGCTGTTTGTTGGCGATTGGAGAATTCATTGATGAAAGTTAGGTGCATTTGGTGAATGTTCGCTTCCTTCCCCCAACACTTCACTCAGCATGACCATGAGTGAGGTTTCAGAATCGATAGTTGAGCAACCTCTGGCCCTTGAGCCGGGAGTTGTTATTTCGTCCTGGTGCGGCTCAATAACCTGCTGTCCATTGTCTATCGAGATTTAGCCCACCCCTACCTCAGCTCAAACACAAAAAGTGCTGCATTAAATGGCTATTGATTTACTTGTCAAGTAGGCCTTCGCTACCCTCTTCACACTCGAGGTTTACTTGCTCGCTGAGTTTTCAATCGTCGGAGAATAACATCTGTCGGGATGACCATCTGTCAGGTCGCGGTTAGCTTATGATGCCAAGGGTTCGAACCCATCCGAAAATCTGCAATGCACGAGCAAAGATTTTAACGAGATTTCTCTGAAAGCTATTTTGGAACACCCTGTACATTGTACACTTTTCGTTAGAAATGGTGAAGAAATAAAAGGTGGAGCCTTATGACGAGAGTTCGTCCTCTCTGCTCCAACGAGCAAGAAACGAAACCAGGTGAACAACCTGCTGGTCTTTCAAGACATATTACGAGAGGTGATTGACTGTCCTTGGCATTGAACGATCGAGAAATGTGCGTGCACTCAGTGCAGTTTCTGGCAGGTTTCGAGTGTTGCAGGTGGCGCTGGTGACGCATGCACTTCAAAATACTATTCGTACCGGTGCCATAAACTGTGTAATATTTGATAAGCTTCACATTAAAATCACGACCCAATTCTTTTCCTTTAATGGCGGCTGGACGGGCTGGTTAACGTTGAATCAGAACGAGATTTCCTTATAATGGCGGCTAGCAGACGACACTCATTTACTGTTGTATTCATGGCGTAGGCCTATATGCCTACATTATTAATACAGGTAACACGAAATATCAATTGTTACACAGCTTAAAACCACGTGACTTCACTAATTGCAGCTAACTTTCATATTCAAATAAAAAAAATACCCGCCAGATGGAGCTGAAGACAGGATCACACCCTAATCACATATGCCTACCGGATTTCAAACAAATGGGTGTGGTCAAATAATATATAATATTTGTTTATACACCATGTAATATTTTTTAGGCTTCACATTATCGCCACTTGGTGCGCTGCGGCGCTCAATTAGCCTCAATGTTAAATTGCCACCAGGTCTACTGTTCATGGCGGTTGCTCAATGTTGATTCAATGCAAAGTCAACTGTTAATGGCGGTGGTCACGTGACCACCATACCGGATGCAGTATTCCAGTTACGTGGTGTATAAGGTGGCACTTGTAATAAGCCAGGTGGATACTTTCGCCAGCCTATAAACGCATCCGTAAGAGGGCGCTTCGAAGCAGATAGAAATAGTTTTAAGCCTTGGAGGATTTGAACTAATATTTGTTTACACTACACCTGTAATAAGCCTAGTCGAGACTTTCGCACGCCCGTAAACGACTTATATTGTGTAAACACAGCGTTGTACACATAATGGAGATCAAGGTAGTCAAGCAATGACGGAAAAGTTCGCGCTGGGACGACCCAGACAAAAAGACCGTGACAATTCTCGCAGCGCCGTAGCTTAACAACGATATAAGGGCGTAAAGGGTAAGCCCACGCACTCCTTTAAGATCTGACCTGACCTTAGCAATGAAACGAAATACTTTTTTAGGTACGAAAAAAAAAAAATTTAAACAAAAATATCGCTTCCTGGTCTGCGCGCTCTAACCCAATTCAGGAAAATCAATTTTTTCCAATTGTTAGAAATACTGAGAGGTCAATTAATTAGGCCTAATAAGGAGAGATTTCTTTTAGGTTTGCAGCAGTTGATTCAGACCAGCGGCTATTCATGGCGGGCTGCATGGTTAACTGCAGATGGATCCATGGACAAAAATTTACAAAAAAAATATCTGCAAATTTTGAGAATCACAATATCAAATTAATCTAAACACAATTTTTTGTTTGTCTTTTCTAAAACGTAATTCGCGATGGCAAGTACATGGAGCCCTATGGGTGCGACACTTATTTTTGTTAAAACAAACCAGGGTTCAACTAAGCGGAACTGACGTCATTTTTTGCACACGAATATACATTTCCACTTTAAATGTTTGATGGGAATTGGGTTAACAGAGGGATTTGGGGGGGTGGGGTCGGAAGTTTCTTTGTCACGCAAGCTAGACATAGTCCTAAAAATAGACGAAAATTTGTCAACAGCTGGCCTGTTCGTTGTCATTGAAAATTATAAACCTTGATGGCTAAGTAGTAAAAACTGATAACATACGGACAGGGTGTCCTCAAATAAACGCATACACACATGTACCGGTACCCTACTACACTGTCGAAACTTGGGTGCCATTCGTTAAGGTGAAGAAACAAGCATTTTGAAACCACACTTGCTGTTAAAATACTTTTAGTTGTAGACAAATGTGGCATATTGAGATCATTTCAGTTGTCTAACTGTTTGCCCACACTTTGACTCCAGATTTAAACACTCGTGTTGCCTCATGGCTGACTCGACTTAAGTTCAATCCTTTAAGCCTTGCAAGGGATAATTATCAATGATTAACCAGTGAAACTGCAATATCACTACTATTCCAGAACGAAAACATTACAATCATTATTTTTTTAATTAACAAAGATCGTCAGAGCAGAAAGTCGTCGCACAAGTGACGAGAGGTGATTCAAGAAGCGAAATTAGGCTCATTAACCTCAATACAAATTAAAACACGTAGGTCTACAAAAACTAAGTTTCAATTTTTTAATTACGTTACGAGAAATAGGTCTTACGAAAATAGGCCTGAGGACGGAGTCACTAATGCAAATCTCAAGATCCTGTCAGGAGTCAAGTCAGCTTCAGCATCTTCCGGTTATGAAGGGAGATTATCATCAGAATTAATTATCATCCCCAGTGTTTCACGCAGATCCTCAAGATCGTAATACGCAGTCACGAATTTTGACTAATTAATAACCGGAAGTTGCAAAAGCTGTCTTGACTCTGAGTCAGATCTGAGATTGGCATTAGTGATTCCGGCCTGAATTCTAATATTTTAATCACGAAATTTTTATAATCCCATATTGCCCTATACAAGTAGGCCTACAATGGTACATGTAGGCCTAGATGAATGGCATTTTTTTTGTTCCTGCAGAGCAAAGAAAAAGAAATTCCTACACAATATGGGAACTTTAAAGGATAATGCAAAAAAATAACAAGTTGGCCTACAAAATATCCCTAAGGACACTGGATAGGTCCTTCTCACTCTATTTGAGTAGGCCTACCCAATGTACCAATGGTATTGACTATTGAGAGTTCAAGGGCATATAATTTGGACATAAAACAAATAGGCCTAAGTTCTTTCCTCCCTTTTTTATCTGGTGGAATTTAGGTTTTAGGGTCACTTTGCTAATAAAGTAATATAAGAAAAAAGACTAGAACAAGAAAATTTCTTCCATTCTGACTTTCCATGTTATTTTTTTTTGTTAGGCCTAAATTTACCAGCGTGAGGCATACCTACGCCTACGCAAAAAGATATTTTTTTCGCGTGGATTGAATTGCTTAGGCCTACATGTAATTTACAAGTTGAATAGGCTTATACGCCTACTGAAATTAGACCTGTAAATGCTGTAATTTAGTCGATACTCACTCTTCACTTGTTTCCGGATTTGTTTCGTCGGATCCATCCAGTGCTTTATTCATAGAATAAAAAAGAAATAAAAAAGAAATATTATTTCACGATTAAATTGACAATGGTTAATTTCTAGCAATTAGGCCTATGCACGTCGTTCGTGTCTTACGTCAAGTTACGTCACGTCACGCTCACGTGGTGGGTTTCATTTCAAGTCGCTAATTTCTAGTAAATTGAGCTTAGGCCTACTCTCGCCAGCTCAAATAGGCCTAGTCGGTTTCTGGTTTACAAATATCGGTTTCCGCCTGTCTGAACGGTGAAATCGACACTCATTTGTAAAATGCTGAAACTGGAATTTTTTCCGGTTTCAGTTTCAGTTTTTTGTTTGCTTTCTTGCGCTTCAAATAGGCCTACGTGAGAAAATTTATAAAGTGCCATTCAAAAGTCACAGCTACATGTAGGGATTGCCTAGGCCTTCAAAAGATTAGCCCAGGCCCAGCTTAAATTTTAAGATCGAGTCAAGGCCTAGCTTGCGACTCCCAACTTGCAAGGGTATGTTGTGGCATAGGCCTACTTTTGAAACCTAAACGGGAATTTCCTGTTTAAAATTCCTCAATAATCATTTACATGCAGGCCTATTAAAATTGTCCAGGAAATGTTTTGATAGACCAACACATGTAGGCCTAAGTCTGGGATTTTCTTGTCGCTAGGCCTATTGGCAGCCGGGTTGGATGGGGTGATGGGCGTGTGTAGTGAGAGCTGTCATGTCAAAACAGGTGGGCAGAAGGAAAGAAAATAAGCTGAGCAGGCCTAAGTGCGGAACAGAATCTAGGCCTAGGCCTAGGCCTATTGAAGTCGTCAATTCCAAGTACGACCGTGATTCCAAGGCACGTTGTGCGCGGTTGGCGTCAGACGGCTCGCGCATTTGACGTCACACATTATTGAATTACACAGGACAGGAGCCGCCCAAGGTCATTCGTCTTCGTTGTCATCAGGGCCGCCGTGTCACATTCAGTCTGGCAAAAGTACGATTGTAGGCCTACAAGTACACTGTACAGAATGAGCCTTGAATTTCGTCGGTGAGATTTACGTGTAGCCAATGTAGGCCTATTAGGAAACTTGAACACGACTCGAGACTGACGAAAGTTGGACGCACACTACAACTTTGCGAGCGCTATTACCATGGAAACAACGCCCGTCACTGTGGTTAATTGGTTGCCAGTCGGCATAAGCTCGCGACACATACAAAGTTGTAAGCGTGCATCCCATCTTGTCTTGGAATTTTCTCAAGTACCAGGCATAGAGACAGCTTCTTAAAGTGTTTAGTGATTCAGACCTTTGTGAATCGGACGGACAATTTAGAGGTCTAGCCGCCTAGGCATAGGTACCTTGACGTGGTTAGGATCCGTGTACTGCAATCCGAAGTAGTCCTTCTCGATCAAGTCCAACGAATAGAAGACTTGCTCGTACAGCTCACTCGCCATCGCCTTTTTCTGGAGGGAAAAAAAAAAAAAAATTTTTTTATTGCGGATTAAGTATAAAAGGGGCACGTTTAGATCACGTCAAAATGAGTTTTAGGTCTTTTGAGATTAGAATTCCCGATTAAAACGTAGGTAGGCCTAGGATTAGTCTAACAAATTTAACGTCATTAATCCTTGCACGGATTAACTCTTGAATTTTAGAGCAAGCAGGCAAACACTTCAGAACGTATTTAGCCGCTGATTGGATCAGCCGTTTTAAGTCCTGATTCACATGTCAAGTGTCACACCAGCCCCCAGCCTACACGACGTGTAGACGGCGTAGTACACGTACCGGTAGCCTCGTACGTATACATTGTATGACTACATTGGAAAGAGTCAAAGACAGTCTCAAGTCGCGACGCGTTCTAGTTTAACAAAAACCTATACCTATGTCAGATCACACAGATGTGGCCCGTGAGCCGTATGTTGCCCAATTCTGCCTTGTTGAAGGTCGTTGAGCAAACAGGCGTCAAGCTAGGCCCTATATGTTTTCTGTACAAATCTCAGGACGGAGTAAGCCTATGTAATTCATGACTGCGAATTCCCAAATCCAATAAACATAGGCCTAGCCAAGTCCAAAGCCTAATTAAAAATCGATGAAATATTAATAGGCCTAGGCCTAAACTAGTCTAGGCCTCGGCTGTATAAAAACAATATAAAATCTGCGTGCGATTGGCTAAGTGACATTTTATTGAGGCCTACTGCGAAAGCATTTTTTATTTTTTGCATCATTGAAATGGTTGACGTCGAATTAATCTCAAGGTAAAAGAACAAAATTGTTGCCAATGAAAAATAAAAAGGCGGACATTGCAGGCCTAGAAAATTAAATGAAACTGAAATGTCCCATTTGGATAAATCACATTTATTGGAATTTTAGCACGATGAAATGGCGTGTAAATGTAGTTGGTGGTTTTGCAATTTGCATCGCCCAATTTGACAAAGCCTACCGTAAGCTTACTAGGTGGCCTAGTATTTAGATGAGTTAACGTGATGTCGCGCGTATGATACCAGTAGGCATAGTAAATAAGCTTAGGCCTAATTGGATTGTGAACCTAACAAATGAAGCCATCGCAGATATGGATCAAAGAAAATGGAGGGAAAAAAAGTGAAAATAGGCTTTGCTCGCTTGTTGGCGCCCTCAATTTGAAATGAATTTCTCGTCGCTTTGGCCTTCTCTCCATCTGACGAACGTTTCTTGAAAAAACGACACTCAAGCTTAAGATGAAGATTACTCCCAAAAAAAATATGCCCACACTACTGCACAGCTCGGCGCAGTTATTTTTGGCGGTAATCGTCATCTTCAGCTTGAGCGTCGTCGTTCATGAGATGTTCAACGGTGTTCCCCCCCCCCCGCCTTTAAGTTCTCTTTACGTTCTGGGTCTCGCGTTTAAACTTTAATAATAAAAAAGGTGTAGAGCCCCGAGGGGCCGGGTTGGAGGGCAATAGCCTGATGGAGGTTCTTGTCGGACACAGTGATCTCGATGACTAGAGAGCGTTGTTGGAACTTGTTGGCAGCTTTTGTTGCTACTTGCTAGGAAGTGTCGACAGACACACGGTAGGAACCGTAGGATGCGACTGCGGATGAGAGAGCAGGGAACTCCAAAAGCTAAACTGCTCAACACGTAGGCCTACCCCACCTACACCTAGCGTGGAGAGAAAATTGGATTCAGGTCTTGATGAGAAGTCCGTCATCGAACACTCTCGGCGGCGGCGCCCGTCCCGGCTTAGGTGGTTGGTGCCTTCAAGGGGTCAAAAGCATCCCAGTCACGTGACGCAGAGCATAGACCTAGAAAGTGAAAACGTAGGCCTTGAAAACTTGGGGGTAAAATTGAAAGTTGTGAACAAAAATGAAAGTAATAAAAACGCGGTTAGGCCTATGATGTAATTTTCCTTAGACCATATACAATAGGCCTAGATCCATTGTAGGCCTTTTCCATTGAACCACCACAAGTGGGAAATTGGGAATCCAAGCCTAGGCTTGACTGTGACGTCACAAAGGTAAGTTCGTAAAAGCTAAAAAAAATGTGGAAATGCATATCTAATGGCTATACGCGGTACAGTGTATGCAATGTGTGCATAGTGGACCGACTCTGCACTTGGAGTTTCTGAGACACACACGTCGTCACAATGGACACACATTCGGGTTTTTCGAGCTCTTTAGCACAATATTGCGAAACACGAACGAAACCCATTCCGTTTTATGGTGATTGCCTGATCGATTAGGCAAATATACCAACCATATCATTTCCAAAAGCCTTTTATTTCTTCTTAGCACTTGTCCGATGTGCCGTCCCGTGTCTCTACACCCGTCGTAATTCGTGGCACGATTGCGTTTGCGACGCTCAACGTCTAGACTTGATTAGGCCCGTGGAAAAATGAGCACGTAGGCCTAAATCTTGCGTCAAGATTTTTCCTTATAAACTTCATTCTGCAGAACCGAAAAACAACTCTCACATGTAGGCCTAGACTTAGATTGTTTAAATCTGGGGGGAGTTTTACATTTATCTGGACGCCCGGATCCGAATAGGCCTATAGCCTACAAGCGAGCGAAGCGAGGGTGGACGTTTGTTTTTTTAACCTTTCGTGACAAGTATGACCTTTTTAAAGTGGTTTTAACATTTTATTTTTCTATTTGGACATTTTTGGACATCCCTATTAATTTCAAATGAGGGGTTCCCACCGATATTGCAATAAGAAATAGATAGATAAATAAAATGAGAATAGACAAATTTCTTGATAAGTAAGCGCGGGGCAGTTAAAAAATACCCGCGGGCCGTGGGTTGATCATGCCTGCATGCCTATAGACGGCCTGCACAACCGACTGAACAAAAACTAAATCCATCAAGCTAATGCAGAAACATCGAAGAAAAACTATTTTTTGTTCAAGTAATTTTTTATTGTTGAGTTGTTTGTAGAGCGCGTGTCAAGTTTCAGCCATTGGTTAAGTTTACTTCGTGTCAGCATATAACAAAGAAAACAAGTTTGCATATACTGGAGTATCGCAAGACGAGATGAAAGGAAATTGATTTATTTTTTATTTTTGCGATGTCCCATTGAAATTGCTGGACGACGTACGCCACTTTCTTCACCGTTCGCACTCCCCGGCAAATATGATTATTCCGGTCATAACTCATAAGTGTTCTCATATTAACCGAAACAAGTTTCACTTTGAAGCATGAATGCGCGCACAAGGTCTAAGGGAAATTGGTGGTAAGGGAGAGCTAGGTCAGAAGATGGCTGAGGGGGTTGTTCGAGCTTGGAAAACAATGCAAGAACGGAATCAATTTTTCACACAAACACGAGCATAACGGATCACGCCCCAGTGGCCGCAAAGTGAATAATTGGCGTTGCAATAGACGATGATGCGGAATACGTAAACCCTTGCTTTCGAGTGTATCATCCGATATACGACAGAAGAAAACGAACCGCCTTCAACTACTACTATTCACTATGTTCAATAGGAGAGGTGGAGCAACTGTTGTTCTCAGGCCTAAATGATCTTGCACGAAGAATGTTTGCGTGCTCTATGACCTCAAGATCAAATTGTAGGTTGGAAGTTCGATTCTTCTGCGACCCCATAATTAAGCGATTTTAATACAATAACAAGTACCGTAACCAAAATAAGAATTATAGCAAGTAATCAAATCAAATCAAATAATTGATCAAATGAAAGAATCTAATTAAATAAAATAATTTATCTAATGAAATAATAAAATTAAAACAAAACTAAATTAAATACTGATTAAACTAAACGATAATTAAAGATTAAGTTAAAAGGAATTAATTTAACGAAACGAAACAAAATAAAATTTAACGAAGTGATTAAAGTTAAATACAAATTATTAATGTAGGAGGGCGAGTCAAGTGATTATTATTATTATTTGAGATGTATTAATGCATTAGGCCTAAGTAAAATAAGCATATGAAAAAACAAATGAGTCAATTTGATTTTACAAACAAGAGAAGGATTTAATTGATTATATTGTACAATTCAATATAAAACAATTTAATTGACCAATAAAAACATTCAATAAAATAATTTAATTGAACAATTAAAGGATTCAATAAAATAATTA
>JAQIYI010001821.1:0-10773 GCA_034700265.1 Polyzonium germanicum
TAATTGTACGTAAGAAGTGGTAAAAGCTGTATATTAGGCCTACATATTAATAACGTTTAGGCCTGCGTCTTATCCTAGGGATTAAATAGATTTTGAGTCTTTTGACCCATTCGTCCCTTAAATTAAAGGCCTACACAGGTAAATAAGGAGGTTCAGCATGAAACCTGTTCCACCGATTGTTATCCGCGTGTGTTCAATAGGCCTAAAGATTTTAGGAGGAGAATGCTTAGAGAGTTTTTTTTACTCCAAAACAAGTGGGAGGAGTTATTAATGTCATATTGTTGTTTTCAATGCGAACGCAACCCCTTTCAGTACATAATGCGCAAGCATCAGCCCGTACCCGTGCCGACTGTGCCGACAACAATGGCTCTTCGCAACGCGTGGAATCTCTGGGCTCTAGCTCCTCCGACGTATTTGTCGTTCCACCTTGCTCTCTGTGTGAATGTCAACATGCATCCAACAAACAAGACACCAACAAGCATGGATGCAAGTCTGTAATTCTATAGCACGAATAGTAGACTCGTGCTGAGGGACCCATATACTGTAATGTTTATGCATGCGTCTCCATGTGAATGGCTTCCTGGTGAGACCAAACATGTACATTAGAGGTTTGTATGGAAAACCAACAATGTTGCATCAAAGGGGTTTTTTTCTTCGTACTTTTGCTTTACGAATTCCCTACATCCAAAAAACTAGATCTGAATGCAACCCTTTCAGGCAGGCCTACTAGTTAAGATTCAAAACCCACCATCTTTGAAAAAAAAATCTCAAAAATATATATATTTGGCACGCGGGTTTAATAGGCTACATTAGGGTGGGTGTTCCAAAACGCGTGCAAATAGTCAACAGGGGAAAACCTATTTAAGAGATAAAATGTATTAAAAAAATGTTAAAGATGAAAAAAAATTGACTTAGTAGTTCTTTTTTTTATTATGGACATGATTGTTCAATAATTTTCTTCAAACATACGGTTGCTTTGTCAAAGCAGCTTAACGTAACTGCTTAATTGACAACATCGCAGACCCTAGTCTGTACGAGTGTACGTGGAGCAATTACGAGCTTTCGGCCCAGGCCTATTATCGTTTCAAAGTCGCAATTGGGAAATAGATTGCGAGATTCTTGGCGCATCTTTGGCTAGAATCTTAAAAGAGACAAACTTAAAAAAGAAAGTAAAAAAGCAACAAGAAGACTTTCGTAAGCTTTGCGCGACGACGTCATGACAATTATTGTAAGAGAAATTCAATGGTGATGTTGACAGTGAAGCTCAATCATCATCAAAGTTCCAAATCGCCTGCGCTCATTAAACGTTGGCCAAATGTTCTCTGTTTTCAATTGATGTTCCAGTTGACTAAGTTAAATGACATATTTGTCATTTGTGACGTTATTTGAACACAAATGAGGGGCTAATCTGCATTAGTTTCATAAAATGGCGCAAAACAAAATGGCGGAACTAAGCTTAAATCCAAGGACAACTAACTAGCAAGCTATGCCTTCTAGGCCCACAATGTAGTCATGTAGCTAACGATTTCTGGATGATGAGATGCTGAATCTATTTTCATTCTAGCTAGAAAAAATCTCATTTTTCTTTTCACCACACCTGACTTCTATTGACCAATTGGAAGGAATTGGCGACTTCGTCAGTAGCCATCTTTTTTATTTTCTTTTTTTTTTAATTATGATTCGTCACCACCAGTTTCACTATTTTCTTTATAAATGTTTAAGATAATGGGGTTTATGACGTTTCAAGCAACAAAGATAAAAAGTGGGTTATTTTGCATCACATGTTTTTCTCCAGATTTTAGTTTTAGCTATTACTGTGAACGCGACTTTATGCTGGCCTAGATGGGAATTTTTTTTAAATCTTTTGCTCTCACAAACAGGACGGTGTCCTAAAAGGTGATTTTACAGAAAACCTTGCTGAAATATTTAACTAAGAGTAAATGATAATTATATTATAGGATTTCGGTGTCAACAGGTCCTGTGGACGCAATTACAGACACCTAGGCCCTAGCAGAACCAAGGGACAAGATAAACAGCCAAAGGATGTCTTGTCCAGGTCAACAACTGACCACTGACTGAGGATCACGACATTGATCATTGACCTACATCTGTATGCATGTCCACGCTTCATGAACTAAACTATACAAGTGCTAGCTTGGAGTAAAGAAAGTGCTTTTTAAACTAAAAACTTGAACTTGACTGACTTAACATACCGGTAAGACATGGTGTCAAGTAAAATCGAAAAATTGTATAAGTAATTTAACGAGTGTGAAGTTACCGCTACCTGAAACTTTGAGTTTGGACGGCAATGTGTCTTAGAACTGGCGCCGGTGACTTGACTAACTTAACATAAAACAATGTTTAAAGGAAAGAATCGAACCCATAAGCCTTAGTGGTCAGGTGTAGAAGTGTGCGCTAACCAACTGACCCCTTTCCCCCCCCGGTGATTATGGTCAAAAAACTTTGTATAGGCCTAAGTTATAGAATTTTCGTCGACAGAGATGTAGAAACAAACAAGCATATGCAGGTCTAAAGGCACGCTCACAAGGCTACGATTTTACGTGTGATTTGGCACCGATTGGTGATTATTCTCCTATGAACAAAATCGCTAATCGTGTCAAATCGCACGTAAAGCCGCTGCCTTGCAACTGCATCCTTTGCATTTACATGCAAACAATCGCTCAACAACAAAGTTCGCTCATCTGGGTCGCTTCGCTCGCTCGGACAATATTATTTTATTTTAACGCTTCCAAATTAGATTAGCCTTCTAGGATTACAATCTTTAAAACAAACTCACATTCGCCTCTCGATCTCCTGGGGTGAATTTTTTTTTTTAAACCCCACTGACACACATGTACATCTAAGCCTAATTCTCGCACGATTGTAGGCCTACTTGGCTGGAGCGGTTAGATATTAGGCCTAGTACATATTTTTTCCTGGGACTAGCTACTTACACGTAATAGTAGTTCCAGCATTATTATTTTGTTTTGTTTTTTTCATTTTATTCAAATATACCCCCATTTACCGGTATATAATATATATATTTATGTAATTTTTTTATTTTACTTTTGTCTGTCGTTCTCTCGTTTAGCTTAACTGCTTTCTTATTCATTGCGATCATTCTTCAACGCAGAAATGTGGCAAGGGAGGGTTTTGATTCTTTGATTTATGCTCCCAAGACAATAATGCAAATTTTTTCTTATTTATTATAAATACATCACCGTTGACATCGCAGTTGCCTAATGTTGCATAGTTGTTACAAAATGCTGTGTTTCTTTTGGTTGGCCTTCGTCGACCTACCTGCTAATAGAACAAAATATACGCCTAAGTGATGAAATTTAAAAAAAAAAATGAAAAGCTCTCTTAATAATGAAACTATGCTTAATAGGCCAGGCCGTATGTGGAAATCATGGTCTACAATTGTTGTAAACAACTGCAATCGATTGCTAAGTGAGTAGTTAGATTGTGACAACCGTTTTTATTTATTTATTTATTTTTGGACTCTTTGAAAGTCCTAGTTTATTGGTCATCTTCATAGATTTCACAATAGGACAGCTATGCCTATTGCCTATCTGGCCAAATACAAGCGCACTTAGCATAATAATTTAAAATATTAGCACTTGTGTAATTTGTGTAGGCCTATTAGCTAAAGGCTGGAATTGTATGCCATAAATAACCGCTCAGAGCATGCGCCCTGATATGCAATCAAAGTGACAAAATAGCCTACGATTGACAAGAATAGAAAATTAGGGAATAGAAATTGAAAAATGCTCAAGAAATTCGAAATATGCTCGAAAAAGGAAAATATGCTCGAGTCTTTTTTTTAATATTAGTATTTAGGCCTACCTGCACCTTAAACGATGTAAACAACACTAAATAGGCTCTTATCACGTAAAATAAGTCATTTGTATGGCAAATTAGTTTCGTTATGCATCATAATTCCCTTTTAATGAGTAAGGGAGAGAATTATATGCCATAAAGGCCATCAAAATATGCATGCAAACATGTCATTAAAACGACCATATATTTATGTTGGAATATGCACGATAAATGTTGGAATATGCACGATAGTAATATTGAAATGTGCAAGATAAATGTTGAAATATGCACATTAAATGTTGATTTATGCTCACAAAATTCACAACTTTCTGCATTTTTTAATTTATTTTACTTTGTTACATCTTACAATTGTTTACAAACAACAAGTAAATGTGTTTTGGCGAGGGCTCTACTTCGCATGATGTCATAAAATAATGTAGGCCTATTTAAAAAAAAATATGGCTTTACAGTATCTAGGATAGATTTTAAAAAAAATATGTTAGCAAAAAAATGTATCACTTTTTGCAGTAAATATGCTCATATACGAGTATATGCAATTTACTCGAAATATGCCCATAAAACGTGTTTCTAACTAGGCCCAAGGTGTCTGCATATCAGCAAATAAAATATGCAATTGCATATAATTTCACTCGCTACTAATGAGTAATAGGGCCTAACACACTTTACGAGGGGCTATACAAATGAGGTCCATTGTTTCACGGTAACGACCCTCATTTGTTCCCACATTGGCCGTTGTATGCAGCTTGTGCGGTCTAATCTAATTCCATTGTACAACTAGGCCTTTCTTTGCGTTAATAATCTGAGTTGGTCTGTTGGGTCCTAGATTTATCGATCGGCATTTATTGAAGAGCTGAGACTGAAACGGCCCCAGACGCAGAAATGCTGAGGCTAGGCCTACACTGTCCTGATAGGGTGTATTGATTTTGAGTTCCTGCTAAGCTTTGGCCATCATAACATGTTTTGTAGACTTCATTTAACCATTAATAAAAAAAACAATGTATGAAAAACATAAAATCAAAAATAAATAAATACAAACCTAGGCCTAGCTTACATTCGTTGCGCCTACGGCACAGTACGAGTTTTTTTTTTTCTTTTATAGGTAAGAATGTGAATTTAATTTAGTTAGGGCCTGGAACATCCAGCGTGTTTGCCATGTGTGTATCTTAACGAAACACTAATTATATATTTATTTTGCTAATTAGGCATACATCTACATATCGGCAGTTTTTAAATTAGCATTTGCAGCTTTATATGAAGAGTGGGCGTGTCCACACACAGGCTATTGTTTCACTAGTTAAGCCTGTAGGCCAATTGTAGGCATTTTTTAGCGAATCGAAACAAAAGATTACACTCGAAAGGTAAAATTATTGCCGATAGGCCTACTTGGTTACTCGTTACAAGTTATTACTTAATAGCAATCTGCGACCGGAAGTTGTGGTATGTGGCAACTGCGACCATAGATGTATGTGAACGAGCGTATATATCGTTAGGAAAAAAAAGTGACCAAATAAGGACGATTTCTACCAGTTTCGACCTATTTTTGGTAAATTTAAACGTTTAATTTTGACGATTTATGATTTTTTTTTTTTAATAATTTTGATTATTTTATTTTGCGAAATTCGCGGGTTCAAGCGCTACCTTCAGCAACCCTATATGCATACGCCACTGGTTCGCGAATGCGAACAAAATTTGCTATTTTAATTGGCATAATTCGCACGGGTATTTGAGCGGCCGTTAGTCAGCGAGAACTACTAGCAGACTCAAATAACACTTGCGTCTGTTCGTTTTCCTTGTCGTCTATATGCCTGCACTCGGCGCCTATTTGTCCGTTCTCATCACGCGCACGTTAAATCACGTCCAATAAAATATATTCTATTCTTGAACGTGATATGTCGCACGGGCGATAAGATCCTATATTACCATGCATGCTCATGAGTCATGAGTCACGATGTTATGATGTATCACTTGCTGCTCACGAGATGCGAGTCATGACGTTTAGTTTCGTTACATGCTACTAGCCTAGTCCTACATAATTCGCGCGCGGGCGATGATTTTGTTCGCGAAACCGCGAATGTTGATGTGAATGGGGAGTGGTAAAATGGCGAACATAAAATTTCGTGAACAGGAAGGAAGCGGAAACGGAAGTATTTTGTTTTTTAAAGGTGCGTGCACATGCGCACTAGCAGCCTCGTTGTAATTGGCGGATGCGACGCTACATGAAACTTACGAGAATGACATCTTTTAAAATAAATAGCAAGTGAAGTCTACGCGCATCTTAGACAATCATAATCAGGGGCCGGATTTGCATGCAATTTCATGTTCTGTGAGCATGTTCTAAGTGAAACCCTTTGATCTATGCCACGTACCAAATTCCTTTTAGCATGTTTTGCATATTTTCCCTATTTATGGCAAGATTTTTTTGTATATGCCTATATATGTAGGCATCAAAATGGTGAATTTTTGAAAAATAATTTACAAAAAAATTGCAAAAATTTGTTGATAATTCTTTTTGTAATTTTGCGCGGCACTTGATTTAGGAATTCATCGATTAGGGCCTATCGATGTTAGTTGCAATTGATGTAAATGTATCGATATTTGTTGATATTAGTAGGCCTAGGCCTATTTATTAGGCATATTTTTTGGTTGCATAGTGCCATCCATATTTAGAGGTATTTCTGGCATATTTATCAGGCCACTAAAAATACGAGCATAAAAATTGAAAAGTAAGGCTAAGGCCTATTGAAAAGATTTATAAAAAAAAATTATTTTCACCGTTTCACACAGCCAAGGGCCAAGTTGTTTGGCGATTCATAATATAGCAGTTTGTAACCGTTCTTCGATATTTTGGCGCAGTGGAAAGCTGATTATAGGTCCATAGCTTAAATCTCTATCGAGGCCTTTGTCCGAGACATCCAAGGTTTTGGCTCCCAATAGTCACAGGTCTTCAATTTTAAAACAAAAACAAGCGAACAACAAAAAAAAGTAAAACACTGAATAGAGAGAGGGGGGAACGAATATCTGCCAAAATTTTTAATAACAACTATAGCACTGCACTGTGGAATCTCGAATCTCTCATTTTTCTCCTTCCGCCTTTAAGACGATAGTTATCTAAAGTGTCCAATTTCGTGGATCATTTTTAATCATAGGGCTTTATATGTTACTGTAATTTTTTTCTTTCTTCTTCTTTTGCTTCTTTATGCATTTTTTTTTTGTAAATGTTTTCTACAGCGGTCATTTTCGCAAAACGGTTCAAATTTTAAAAGAAATTTTTAGAAGAAACACAAAAAACAAAGGTAGCCTTCACGGTTTAATAATGCTGCGTTAAAAACACACTCGAAATTGCTCGGGCATATTGCAGCTGGAGCAGACCGTTAGGCTAGACGGACCAAACACAAATTGCATACCGGTCTGTGTGACCATGATCTGGGCCTACTAGTCAATAACAGTGTTACAAATAGGCCTAATCGCGCCATTAGGCCTATTATTGCTTCGAGGCTATTATATTCTAAGTGGAGCACTGTTATACGTAAGCCTAGGTCCTTACCTGCGTCTAATTGATTATTTTTTGTTTTTTTGTTTTTTGCCATTGCTTGGTATTGCGGGACACGGTTTGTCTGCCTGCGTGGCACGATAGCAGCAGTGCTTGTGAGGCTGTGACGTCAGAGTTGTAAATCGATTGATAGGCCTGGTCTGTCGTTGAAAGACTGCATGCTTAGTCGAGTTATCATTTGTGTTTTTGCAAATAATTTTCATTGTTTGAACATCAAGAAGTGAACACTGTCATAATTCGTAAGCGCCACATGGTGGCGAGCGCAGCAAACCATTGCATGTTTATGAGGTTGCAATTCTTTTGCCTCGTCTATTTCTTTGTTCTTGAAGCAAGTTTGAACACGGTAGCTTAAATAATTGGTCTTCCAGGTTACACTAATTATCGATGGGTCTATATATTTTTGACATTGACAAGAATCTTCGACGTTGCTTCCTCACAACAAACAACACAAAAACAAGAAAAGATAAAAATAAAAAGCACATTGGCGGCCGATCAAATTGTGTTCACAAACGGATGTTTGAACGCGCACACTCACTGTTCACTTGCTTACGATGAACGAACGAACAAAAAAACCTTCCATTTAATTGTAGGTTTCTGATTTTGCCATGTAATCACCGGTTATGTGGTCCATCTCCAGACAAAACGACCCGTTTGCTTTGGGCGCGGGCGCCATCTTGGAATTTTCGCATGTGTTTTGAGGAGAGATCCAGCGACTGCGCAATTTTGGCTATATGTATGTATCTGAGTAGGCCTATGCGTTATTATTTTTGCTTTGCAAAAACAAAACAAAAAACAGCTGCAATTTCTTATGATTTACATTACCTTACCTTTTTAATTTTTAATAGGACTGGTTTAATAATTTTTTTCCTCGAGGGTTTATAATAGGAAGGACGATTTTTTTATCATTGATTGCATCTTGCTTCGATGAGTCACAAATGCATGCATAATTAAAGAAGAAGAAACCAAAAAAAAAACTAATAATAGACTTGAGACCACTCGTGGACCCACACTCAAATCGACACTCGACTGAGTAGCTGAGCAATTTAGCAATGTAACATGTTGTCATTGAAAATGCTCGTAAGGGTACAAGTGAATTTTGGAACGAATAATAGGGCCAAAGCTGGTTGGCAATTTCATATTTCCGCTAGGCCTACCAATACCATGAGTGTGACAGAAAATTGGAATAATAGGCCTACTAGTGAGGACTAGCGTTTGAGCACATCTCATCTCAACCATCCTAAAATGACGTCCGATAAATGAAAGAATCATGCCACGTTCACATTACAAGCGTAAACGTTACATTTTCAGCTACGATACATTTTGGACAATCTTAGCTCAAAAAGCCATGTTTACGTTTGTAGGCCTAACGTGAACGCGGATTAAAGTCGGGTGCAGAAGGAATCTGAAATTGAAAAAAAAAAAAAAAAAAATGAAACTGAAACTGAAACCAAATTCGGTTTTGCAAAAAAATTCAGTTTCAGTTTATAGATCTCTTCTTCAATTTGGGCCGTTCACAGGATTGCGGACGAAAATTAAATTTCGGTTCAACATCGACCACTAAAATATCGATATTCGGAAGACTCACTTCTAATTGGCTGATGGACATAGACGTCACGTGTGAAACGACTATTTTGCTCAGAAGGCGAAGATTCTTATCTCAGACAGAATTAAGCCTAGCGGTATACCAAACCTATTTTCGGTTCAATTCTTATCTCAGGCAGACTTAGGCCTATGCTGAAACCTATTTTCGGTTCAAATAGTCGGTTTCTGATTTACAAATTTCAGTTTAAGCTTGCCTATGACCAGTGAAACCGAAATTTGTAAAGCTAAACCTGGAAATTTTTTTCCGCTTCAGTTTTTCACTTTTCCGTTCGTTTTTCGTTCACGCCCTTTTAATGCACATGTGATGCGAAATCGATAAATAGATGCGAGTGCCATTTCAATCTTCTAGTGGTCGTTCCACTCATTCGCTCGCTCGCTCGGACGTTAAAGGCGGGAACACCGTGGTTGCAGATTTGCAACCACCACTTTCGTACGATAAAGAGTATATTTAGATCTAAAAATGAGTGTAAATTATACGTATGGTTAACGTGAAATCGACTTTTGTATTTTACGATCCGGCTTGAGTCGCCAGAGTAGAGATCTGGCAATTATCATTGAAATTGCTCGCGATTTCGCCTAGCTTAGGTCTATAACCCTACATGTGCCTCATTCTGTGGTTTTTGAGTCAAATTTAGTGGCCTACTACAAGTAAACAAATGAAACGAAAATGAAATCTGTAAGAAAACTAGCCAGTGACGTCACTTAAGTGAGCGAGCGTCTTCTAAAGGGGGAGTCACGTGACGAAAAAAAAATTAAAAATACTAAATTGTTAGATAAAATTGGTCCTTGCCCACTCCGATCTCACAGACTAAGCCACATTCACTCTCAGTGAGATCAGAGCGGTTTAAGCCTCGCTGCATGCGCAGTTCAAATAGGTGCTCGCCTTGCATATCAGAGGTGCGAGTTCCTGCCCTGGTAGTGGGGAAACATATTTTTCAAAAATATAACGCAGACGGACGCACAGAACACCGCTGATAGCACGGACGGACGGACAGATCCCCGTTATTAATACGCTCGTATATTGGATTTGGTAGGCCTACAGTTTCATTTTTCTTTTTCATTCGGAATGTTTGAATGTGTGTGTCACGTTTTAAAATGGCTGCCGTTTGATGCTATACAATGTAAACACAGTTGTAATGGCCATTTGTATTTGCCAGGTTTACAATATTGTTGCGAGTCGTTTTTAAGGTTTTTCCCTACTAAAATATCAATAAAAGTACTTGCTACAAAATGAGTACAAAATGCTTTCCATGCTCGCCAATTACATGTACATGTGCAGGTCATTTTATTGTTGTTACAAGAAGATTTCTATCAGACACACGCGTGTGACGTCATAATGTACATACTGAGACTGAGAGGAAGGCCTGACTATCCTTAAATGCTTGGTTGTATTCATGTACGAACTCCTCTTTTTAGGTATGGCAATGAACATTAAAAAATACAAAAAATGCAATAAAATCCGTAAGTTTTTTAAAAATTTATTTCCAGTTTAAAAGAATGCAGAAATTAAAGAAAATGCGGGAAAACAAATGTTTTGCATTGAAGAAACTTTTTTGTCTTGTGCATAAAAATCATAAATCCTCTGAATTCTTCAAATTGTTTTTTCATATCAATTGAATTATATTTATATTAAGATTCGATTTAAGAATTGTCTTTTTTGAGTTTTAATTAAATTTTAATAATTATTTTTATTTTAATTGTTTATCTTTGTTTTTAATTAAATTTTAATTGATTTTCTTTGTTTTTAACTGAATTTTAATTGTGTTTAATTAAATTGAAAT
>JAQIYI010001822.1:0-10771 GCA_034700265.1 Polyzonium germanicum
TACAAGATAAAGATATCACCAAACTGTATCTAGATGAGTATCTAGATACTTTGTATCTAGATAATACCCAACACTGATTGCAGGTACAAAAATCATCAAATTAAATGGCCACCAAAGACCAACTCACAATTTGAAGATTCTTGAGTTGCCCAATTTCGGGCGGCAGATATTCGAAGTCGTTGTCACCGAGATATAGAGCACGCAGCGTTTCTACAAGCGCAGCATGACAGAAATTAAAATAAACCTTGCCTAGCGACTGAAAATAAAAAAAAAATGAGCGCCGAAAAAACAACAAGTCAACAACTGACCTATCATGAAGAAGTTTCCTGGCAAACTCTTTTCGTTCAGGTTGTTGTACGTCAAATCTAACACTTCCAGCATAGGAAAGGCGCCAAAACCTCGAGGCAGCGTGTCGATACGGTTCACACTACAAATTCATAAATACAGTCAATCAATTAATCAATGTGTAATTAGGCCTACATGCTATTCGATTTGAGTTTCACAATCGTAAGTCAATCACGAACCCCAGATTCAGAGTCTTGAGTTTTGGCATCGAAGATAACGAAGTGGGCAATTCCTGTTAAATAAACGAAAAAGAATTTTAAAAACACTATACAGTATACAGTTATACACGTATACAATACTATACATGTACAAATTGTATATGTACTACCATAGGGAACTTATACTACGATATACAATTATACATGTACATTATACATCCGTATTACGGCAGATGAGCGTTTGAGTTTAAATACATGTAGCGTACTTTCTAAAGCCGCCTGTTTTAATCTGGCAATTGTTTGTTGTGGAAAAATGGTAACAAATTCTGAGAATGGGAATAATGAGATGTTTCACAAAAAAAATAAAGTAAATTTTAATTTCATCGCGTTCCATTTGATTGATTGCGCGCGATTGAGGTTCCTTTTTATTTTTACCTTAATAATTGGTCAATTGCATTTGCCAATCACGTAAGATTTCAGGTAAGGAATGGGGAATGTCAGGAGGCGTACTTGAATACCTCAACATGATTGTTGAAAAGGTTCAGGTGCTCCAGGTTGGTCATGTTGGCGATGCCTGGAGGAACATCTTTAAATTGTAAAGGAAAATATTAAAAAGATTAAAATCTTAAAGATTAAATAATAATAATCCACCAGATGACAAAGTTGCAGACTTATTTACTCACTGCGTAGTTTGTTGTGGCTCAACGTGACTCGTGTGACATGATTCAACGACACTAAAATAAAAACAAGACAATAGGACATCGATAAAAAGGATTGACCTTTGGGCCTAGTTAAGTTAGAAATGCAGGGTGTCTTTACTGTCTTGTAAAGTTGCAAGCTAGAACAATTAAAGGATAGAATAATGTGAAAAATGTCAAAGTTGTGTTTCAAAACACTCTTTTGGCCGGCGAACTTCCAACATACCGTATCTTTTTTCCCCCAAAATAAACGCATCACTCAGCCGGTCCATTTTTTAGGAGTACGTCTTATGACTCATCCTTGGAGCATAATTTGCGCGGTATTTGGCGCGATTTGTGATTTTGCAACTAGACAAAATCGCTAATCGTACTAAATCGCTGCCTTAACATTGCTCAGCTAAGTCCACAGGTGCCATTCTTTCTCGGACACGTAGATGCATGGATATTGATGAAACTCGGTAGGCACACGTAGTTTCGGTCCCTGAATCCGAATACCACATTTGTTTTTGGCGGTCAAGTCTGCGAAAGCCGAAAAAAAGTGGTAAAGTCTGGAATCACTAGGCTACCGGTACCGCCTTTTAGAGCTGTCTCGACTTGACAATTAAAATCCCAACAAAGGCAGAGAATGCGCCATTTTTCTATTCACGGAGAATGGAGAAATGACGTCATCAGAGCCTATCTTGGGATTTTTTCAAGGCGAGACAGCTCTTAAGTCATTAGTGATTCCACCCTAAAACCTACAGTCAGCCCCTAGGCTAATAGTAATTGTAATTAAGCCTAACTATCAGCATTCATTACTTAAATGATCAAGTTCTTACGGGTTATCTATCCGCAAATTTGGTTGGTCTACGCATTCCTAACCTACATAGGCCTAATTGTAAGTCTGAAACAGTGACTGCATGGCCAGATGGTTGCTCTATTTGACTACATGAGGTAGACACGTAGCCCTTCAGCGATAGGCCTAACTAACTCGCCCACGCTTGTTAGTTTAATACAAGGGCGGGCGGACGGACGCTCGTTCACGCGGGCGGCGGATGTCCTACATACGTAGCCCTATAGCACCAGATGTCCATAAATGGTGTTAAATGAAACTAGGGCGCAGTTATATGGACAAGGAGGCTCTAAGTACATAGATCCTCCTTGGTTAATTATGGACGAACTTATGACTCTTTAAGCCTAATGATGAACTCACTCAGGCCAGGCATTTCTTCGAATGAAATTAACCCTTTGTCGCAAAGATCCAATTCAGGAATATTCTGCTCGCGCGAATCATCAATAGCTTTCTTTGCCTTCGACATTTTGCTGCCAAAGTCTAGGAAATTGCAGGTTGTCACTTGCTGCTGCTGTTGCGGACGCTGAACGGGACCATCACCTGTTCTTCCGGTGTCATTTCCGGTGGAATTCGTTTGGACGGTGTCCGATTGCATTTTCCACAGCCGAATTCGCACGATAAAATTAAAAAACTTTCAACTCGCACTTCGCTGACCTTCGCGGCACCGAGCTCAAGTTCCGAATGGTGATCGCAACATCGATACACGAGCATCGGTGCGTTGGCATCGATGCATTATCTTCATCGATGCAACTGGCCATGTTCCTGTGACCTGCGTTTCTGTCTAGTCTTTGAAATATGTTTGAAAAAAATTGAAATTTCAATTTTGAAATTTAAATTGTCGTCATGCTTAAGGTGAGTTGCATGCTTTCGATCTGTAATAGCCACCACAAGTCACAACGCGAATAGTTGGCCGCCAATCGATCTACCACACTGTGACAGACCTAGCTGCTGCTGCAATGCCGCATGTAGGCCTATCCTAGTCAGATCTTATAGGCGATTACACGGGAGTTTAAATCCGGCTAATTCTAGTTCTAACTCCCAATTCCTGGAATTTGAATAAGTGTTTACACGGGAGTTTAGCACAATTTTGTTCTTATTCCAAAAATTCTACGCGATCACACAGGAGTTGTACAAGTAGGCGCGCACACCAAGGTGGTGTGCAAGTGGGGATCCAACCCACGACCCCAAGTAGCCTCTAGTGAGCAGAGTCGCAAGTTGCGCGCGCTCCGTCCCACTGAGCCATTAAAACAAGATGAGCTAATTGCGTAATTAAACCGGAATTAAACTCTCGTGTAATCGCATATCATGTTATAAATTCTTAGAGAGTTCTCATTTTGTCAACTTTGTGTCGCACTTGGAGGCAGGATTGTCGTTTTATGGTGAAAAACTGGAGCTCGTTGTCCAAACTAGGAGGAGGCGTATTGCGCTCAAAAGCCAAGTGTCCACTCGAAGTGCGCCCGGCTCTAGACACAGCATGGCTACTTCCGGTTGGAGGGTTTCAGCAGATCCGTTTCAGAACCACCAAACACTGGAATCCAAAGTTTAAAGAAGAACGAAGGAAAAAGGTTAGCATTATAACCACCTTGCAACTACAGCGCCCTAAATCTATTTTTAAAAAAGTGTAAAATACATCTGTAATCTGTTCCACCGGCTTTTCACATACCGCGGTACGTCGACATGTAACTTGTTGCTAATATCATGGTGCGCAGGCTGATTGAATATCTCTTGCAGTTCATCAAAGTCGAACTTCCGGACTTTAACGAAAGACGACGTCAAGGAAACATTTCCATTGAGGAAATTCGACTTAAGATGAAGGAGAAAGGCATTGTGCCGCCTCGCCACTGGAACGAACGTCCCATCGTCATATCGTGTACAGGTGGCATCTTTGAACCGTATGTGCCACCCGAGGGCGACGGGAAAATGTCGATCGTCTCTTTGCCGGTAGCTTACGAACTCAAAATGAATAATTTCAAGGAATTATCCTTTATGAGTAGGCCTAATTAGTTTAATTGTGCTATAACTATTTTGTGAATCTATGAAAATTAATAAAGGGCGCCAAACAACGGCTGCGTAAGATCGAAATGAAGGGCAAGTCAATGATGGCCGTTCGCAAAATCCGAAAATATGAAGAAGAATTCGAACTGAACCCGTTCGCAGAGAAGGCACAAGAAACCTACGTGGAAGCTCACATAGCTTTTGCCAAGTGAGTCTCAAATCTGTTGTTCTCGATTTGGCACATTAGTTGCGATTCTTTATTTCCAATTTACTTTAGAATTTCGAGATTTTATTCCTAGTTTTTGAATTATTGCAGTAAAGACAAAGACAAGCTGCATGATACCATAACTGAAAAGTGCTATCCGGTGAGTCACAAGGAAAAACTAGCTACGCCTAGCCTTTAACAATTTTGCCTACATGTCTGTATGCAGCCATGTTGGAAGAAACCTGGAGAACTAGTATTTTGGATTGTATTTTCTTGACCCAGAAAAAGGATATTAGTTATTACTCCTACTGTATTCAAAGACTTAAAATTCAAATTCTGTGTAAAATTTTTTAGAACGAGAGAAATTAATTTACTATCGTAAAGTAAAAAGGACGAGGGCAGAACAAAAATAAAGAAAAATCAAACAAAGTATAAATATTAAAGTAATGACCTAAACTAAAACATAAGATTTAAAAAATTAAAACAAAAGAACAGCCAAGATGAGTAAAACAAAAGTAAAGCAAACAAGGGGCCTAAACTAACTAAAATAAAAATTTAAACAAAGTTACTTAAAATGAAAATTAAAGCAAAGTTAACTAAAATAAAAAATTAAATAAAGTAGCAGTATAAAAAATAAGGAAAATGTAAATTGTCAGCCATAGAAAAGCAACGATAAGTGAAAAGTAATGAAAAATGTAAAACAAAGCAAAATGTGAACTAGAGTAAAAACTAAAAAGTAATAAAGACAACACTAAAAGTACGGTAACCTGAAAATAACATTCTGGTAGCTTTCGGCAAGAATTAAGAGATTTACAAAATTTCACACCTGGGCCACCAACCATCTTGAATAAATATTTAACTAGAATTAGTTTTTCTAGTCGGCTTTAATTTAAGTAATAAATATGGTAAAGAAAGTACTGGTAAGCAAAAAGAAAATTCATAGGAAAAGGTTGGTTGAGAATACCAAGACAAAATGTCCCATTCAATAAATCAATATACACGTGAAAGTATTAACTCTTCCTGTCGGATGTTAACTAATAATCACAGATGATGACAACTGGCCTAGAGAAGACCACGATACGATGGACTTTCATCGAATCTTTGGAGCCGCCTAGAGTTGTCCACGCTCGCTGCACAGATATTATCAGCAAGGAGAACGTGTACGCTCAAGTGACAATTCGAATGCATACCAGACAGGTAATAAACAAAGAACTAGGCCTGGGCTACAAATATTTGAACAAATGTAATTTACAAACTCACCAAGCCGCCTTTGCATTGTTGCAGACGTTGGCCATCTACGACCGGTTTGGTCGTCTCAAGTTCGGCAACGAAGCAGTCGCGAAGGACGTTCTCGAATACGTCGTCTTCGAGAAACAACTTTCCAACGAGTATGGAACTTGGCGGATGCACGATAAGATCGTTCCCGAATGGATGCCGCCAAGCGACGTTTTTTACAGGACTTTCGTCCGAGAAGCGCCAACTCCACCTTCGCCACCCGAATCCTCTGCGCAGCAATTGTCCGCTACATAAATTAAGTATCTCGTTCTCTCTCTGATTGGCTAAAACAGTGTTTATTATTGCACACCACAAAAATTGGAAAAGTTAAATTGGGATCGGGGTAAGGTTGAAGAAAATGGCTGAAAATCGCAACAAGCGTGATCAAAATGCATTTGTGCAGAACCGCGAATATTGTACAAGGTGTAGCATTAAAGGTCTTGTCTCTCATTTCATCATCTCATATTTGCCTTACTTTGTACCTACCAATATTTGATTCACATCAATTGATCCAAATCAAATCCGTTTGAGAGATCATTGTTAATCAACATGCATTTTAAATAAATTCAAGTGGAGCACAAAATAAAAATTGCTTTAGAAATACAATGTATCTAGAGGCGCTCTAATAATATGAACTGCTCCGTATGAGTTGATTTAGATCAGGCGACTGATAGTGATCAGTGGTCATGTTGGCAACATAGAGAAACAAAAAAATTCAGGTCCAATGGGTGTCTGTGCGCGTCTTCTATTCGCTCGCGAAATGACGCGTCATGACTCGTCAACGAATCACAATCTGATGATCCCTAATTAAACTAGTTAATATTAAAATAAACTCAGTTCCTCTAGTATCCGGAATTCCGTTGAGATCGATTTTCGATAAAACGTTTCTAAAGTCGACATTGCCTAATTACTCTGCAACAAATTTCAAATTTTGTTTTTTTAAATGCAAATAGGTTTTTCTTATTGATTTGGATAAGCTGATTACGAAAATGACTGAAATATTTGTAGCACACATACGTAATTTTTGAAAGAAGTACATATAAGAATTTACGGTATTGTTGTGCTGATTACAAAAATGACCTTAAATAACCCCAGTTTTTGATAAAAGTACAAATGAAATTCAAGAGCAAATTACATAATTTAACAATCATCGACAGGTGGGTTCTGAAGCGAATTGGAGTGAAAAACTGAAACTGAAACCGGAAAAAACATTCTACTTACTAATTTCTGTTTTGCCGTTAAAATTAGTGATAAGAAAAACATTTCAAGGTCATTTTTGTTGATTACAAAATTGACCTTGAAATGTTTTTCTTATCACTAATTTTGTATTGCGATTTAAACACCAAAACTCCTCTCAAAATTATCGATATTTTTGAGAGGAATTTTGATACAAACACATGTCATTCATTTGCATTTTTTTCAATTATTTAAAGCTCATTTTCGTTATCAGTATACCAAAATCGTTAAGGGAATCTAGTTGCATAAAAAAACAAAATAACTGTTGCACAGTGTTATCAATCCTAAAAATATTTATCTAAAATTCTAAACTTCCTAATTTAAAACTTTTTTCCAGCATCGTGTTAAAAAAACGTTGCGTAAAAACAATAACAAAAAAAAATAGTGTAAACAGCGTGAGCAAAGATTTTGACAAAAATATGCCTACATGAATCAAAATAGATCACATTCCGAGCGAATCGATAATTGACCATCATGCATCGACGTACTAGAATTTTCTTTAATAAATTGCAAAAACTACCGTATATAAATCTTTTATTAATTTCTAACGAAAAACAAGAAATTCAGTTTTGTCAACCTCATTATTGACTTTTAGAAAAGTTAACAACAACAATAACTAAGCAATTTCTTTGAGTATGTAACCGGGTCTCCAAACATTTATGCATGATCAATTATCGATATCTGCAAAGTTATTATGACGGCACTGTGATAGAACAACTAAAGCAACTGCAAGCAAAGCAATTAACCCACGTTAATGACGCAATCCAAACGTCACAAAACACGAGCATGTCCTGTGTCGTTTATACAAATGTAATGTACATTGCACGTCATTAAGGTGTTTTTTTTTCTATAAAATATTCTTCGATTAAAAGAGACTGAAACAAGATTAAAATTTAAAATCACGCGGGTATATAAGGTGAGAAGCGTGAACAAACTACACACACTTATATGAGAAATATTTGGCTAGTCTGGCTCACTTAAGACTCAGGAGTCAGGACTCTCAAGTTGAGTGAACGATTCCTGGCGAATACTGCATATATTTGTGTGTCCTTTGTATGTGTATGTACACTGTGTCTTAACAAAAATTAAGGCGCCGCCTTCATTTTTGCAATAACTTGGACAAATATCGTTTTATTGGGGTAATATTTGGCACATACATTGTAAGTACAGTCATACATGTACCTGAATAAATTTGCAACAAAACTGTCATCGAATTTCTCTCCTCGTGCGTTCCTCGACATAAAATCTTAGAACAACGAATCATGAAGTGATGATCACCTCGTGTCATCATCCTTCCATTCACCATCTAAACGCCAAAGGCGATGACGCCAGATGTTCGTCACTTCACGGTTCGTTGGTTTCATATCGAGAAACGCGACCCTGGTAAAACTACCGTAAGATTTTGTAAAAATAGAAATCGATTGCTGGTATCGAAATATCAGTCGACGAATTATTTCTCATATTTGCAACTAGCCTGAACTAAAAAGTTAAAATTAAAAAAATAACATAATAGTACAATGAAAATGATGCCACAATGGTTCAGTGATTAGTGACTAACTCTAAATCCAGTCCTCCTCAGAGGCTGTGGGTTAGAATCCCACGTATACCACATGGATGTTTGTATTGTAGCCCCACGCACAAGCAATGGCTTATGTGGGACCCCCTCCCCTATAATAATAATAATACAAATCTAGGGTTATGCCTCGGAATTGGTGTACATTTGAAACAATGAATTAAATCTATTTCATCATTTTCGTTCTACTATTAGACTATTTTTAATGTTTTAAGTTTAAGCTCAGGTCTTTATTAAGGAATGTCAAATAATTCGTCGTCTGTATTTCGCCCACTATTTTTGGCCTTGGCAAAACAGAAAACGTGTATCTACCGAATATTATCACAATGAAACGATGTTTGCCCAAGTTTTTGTAAATAATAAAGATGGTGGCTTTTTTTGACAAAGTGTGTGTATGTGTGACTGTGTGTTGTGTAATTTTCAAAGTTTCCATGCAAAAATATTTCTTTCTTTCTAGGTGGGCTTGGTGTACGAGAGTAGGTCGTTCATGTCGATCGGCGAATAGTCGGCTGAAATGTCCATTTCGCCGGGCATCGTCATTCCAATCAACTCCGCCAACTCCAGCTCCGTATTGAGACCCCCGCCCTGACTGCAATTAGTTTTCAACTTTTCATCAATCAAGGTGTTTTTTAAGACGCGAGATGTTTTGGTTTTGAAAAAAAATAAACAAATTAATAAGAGGTGTTAACTTGTAAGAAAAAATAAGTAAACAAACAAACGGAAGACGAGAATCGAAAGCTTAACAACACGTGGTTGGCTAGTGGTTGCAGAGCAATTACTAAATCAATTAAATGTTCATGTTTCGGAGGAGGTTATGCACGCGAGAATTTCCATTATCGATCGCAAGGGTATTCTCAAGAGTGATTGAACGTGCCATCGTGAAATGCACGACATTGACGTGTGACTTTCTTGTTAGGCTGGGGGCACTAGCAGTGTGTCCAGACTGACTCAAGTTTTACACAGTTAACAGCGGTTGACTCAGTCCAAGCACCAAGTGAATCGAATTTTAGTTATGGCTAGGCAATAGTCGCGTTTAGGCTAATGTGACTCAGTGATCAGAGTGACGAATTCTAATTCGCTCCTCTTAGTGGCTGTGGGTTAGAATCTTTCCCAACGCACAAGCAAATTGCTTATGTGGGATCCCCCATAATTGACTCAAGTCCGAGCGAGAGTAGCACGCTGAGACTATAGAATATTCTATAGTTTCAGGTAGGACGTCTTATGTACCATGTGCATGGTTAAAACGTGCTACCCAGCACGTACGACCGTACGTGTATTTATTTTTAAGTGAAAATAACGTGCCGTTAGCGCGTGATGCACACACAGACAGCACAACGTGTGCCGAGAAGGATTGAGCCACCTTTGGCCAAAAAAGAAACGATCAAAATTGTCCAAAAAATTGAATAGGCGTTAAAATTAATACAAATTGCCAATTTGAAAATTGCCAAAATTTCAAAATCCTGATACAAATGTTGGAATCACTAATGCATCAACCAAGAAAGTCATGAAAGGTTGTTTTGGATTTTCTCGAGTCGAGATCGACAGCTTATTAAGAGCTGTGATTCCAACCATAGTCACGTACAATTCGACTCTACTAGTATCAAATCACGTGCAATTCGTCTACTAGTATCAAAGTCACAAGCACAGTCTTGACTTCGCAAGTGAGTTTGATAATGTTAACTTAAAGAGAATTATCGCTTAGCTTGAGTCAGGCTTGAGGCCGTCTGGAGAAAGAGCTAGTGATACAAGCCTTGTAAAGGCTCTGGTTATACTGTTTAAATGGGGGGGGGGGGAGTGGGGGGAGGCACCGACTCGCCGACTCAATTGAAATTTGGTCTAATTTGGAAGAAGATTTGCGAAAGCGAGGTTTGATGGAGTTGATTGTGGAATGACGTTATTATTATTTTGTTTTTTCTCTCTCTCTCTCTCTTTCCCTCTCGAACTTTCTTTCACTCAAATAAAGCATGTTTGCACAAACATATAAGCAAAATAAAGAACAATTAGGCCCTATTGGAAAATAAAATTACTGAAGGCACAAAAACACACTTAAAACGACAGGAAAAAAAACCATTGATATTTGTTTATATTTTCTTAAATTTCATGTCATCTTTAATTTTATTTTATTTTTTACGTGGCTATAATCTGTATCACAGTTTTCCGTGTAGCCTACTTTTCACGATTGAAAAAATATCATTTTTTTTTCAAAGTAGACACGATTAGGAATTTTTTTATCCTTTTGATAAAAAAAGGCCCCTGTGCACCGAAAAACGAAATTCTTTTCAAAAATGTACGCCTAAAATTGCGTCTCCTTTATAGTAGACAATTAAAAATTCATAATTCTAAAGGCCGTTCTGTCCATTTAGCTTATGACATTGTGAAGGGGATAATCGTAATGAATTTAATTTAAAGCTTAATTTACACTGAAACTTGACGATAACGTTACTGCACTTTGAC
>JAQIYI010001823.1:0-10770 GCA_034700265.1 Polyzonium germanicum
ATTAATTTCTTGAGATCAAATCTTACGCTTATTACTTAACCATGTCAGCTGTTTGCACCTAGGGGATAATTCCCGCCCCGGTTCACCCCACTGAATTCAACACGTTGAATTAAGGCTAGGCTTAGGTCAAATATCGCCTTACATATTTGACAACGTAATTTTTGGCTGCATTTCTTCGTCTGCATCCTTGATTCTTCGCCGACCTAGATTTTAGTTCAGAAAAATGAATCGCATTGTCGCAGTCGACATTCACAATTATTCGGATTAGCTGAGTTACAGTATGTGTGTGAACACATGCGCAGCAAACTTAACGCCACGAATTTCGTGCCTTTGTTTCCGTATATACAGTGTACCTGCAAATCAGAGCTAGAATTTCTTAATTAAAATATGAAAAGAACTTGAAGAGGCAAAACAAAGAAAATCGCATCTCCGCTTCGAGGTCGTCGCAACCAACGTGTGGGTTTATTTTATTTTTATTTCGAGGCCTATTTGGCATTTTTTTTATTTCTGGGCCTAATCTACTGATTGAATGTAAGTTTTAAATAAAATATAAAAAAAAAGAAATAAAATCGCAAAAAAAATAAATGAGCAAAATCGGCTTTTAAAAAAATAAATTCTAGTAATTTTAGAAATATGCCCACTAGGCTAGTAGCATGCAACGGAACTAATGACGTCCCAGCGTTAAACATGTTGTTTGCACGTCATGCACAAACACGTGTAAATTGAATCTGCTAAAATACAAACTAAAATATATCAAAAAACCCAGCTAGGCATGCTGTTAAAAAAAGGCCTAATCTAATGAAATTTTGTCATATTTGCAGATCACCGATTGAAGAGTCTTCAAAGGCCACAGCCCACTGCGACATTGAGTGCGTCATTCAGTGCAGAAACATCTGTCAGGCCAAGTCCGTCATCTTCTTCGAAGAATGGAGTCGCCAGCAACCATCAGAGGCCTATGACGACGGCGTCGTATGACGTCATCAGTCCATCCTCGACAACCGCTTTGTACTCGGTCATAGTCGAGGAACAAGGAACGACGAATTACGTGTTCGCGAACGTGGACGACCTGACGGCGTCGAGAACTTTGAACTTCCACCCTTCTGGACACGCCACGATCAGTTCGACACCCAGAGTGATGAGCCTAGCTCCGAGTCCAACAAATAGGCCTGAATGGAGCGAGGAGGATCCGGATCAGGATGACAGCACCAAGCTCCTGGTGTTCGATCCAAGCTGGACGGGAGCGTCTCCATCCATGTCCATGTCATTGACGACTAAGACGTTGCTCAGAAGTGTCCATCATCCGGAAGTTCCACCGGAAGTGCGATCGCTGTTCGTTTCCAGACCGAAGCCGACCTCATCCTCGTCCTTTTCCGCGTCGACATCGTCGTCGTCTTCCAGCCGGATCTACGTGAGGTCGTCGAGCCACCAGAAGCACGAGCGGAAGCAGCCTGGCTTTCAAGACATCATTTCCGGTCTGGTGAAGTTGCTGGGCGGCAAGAACGTCCGAGTGGCCAATGGCCATCTGGCGTCGATGGCCAACTTGACGGTCGACGGTGATGGCGTCCTGCTTCTGGGATCACGACTCAACCACAGAGCACCGCCAAAGATCAATCTGGCCGAACCCAATTCCCAATTGCCTGCGAATACCAGACCAGCAACGACGCCATCGTCGACGACGGTGGCGCCGTCTGTGACCAAATCTCGTCCGAGCTCTTCGTATTCCTCCTTGAAAAGTTGGACGATTGCTCCATCAACAACAACCGGGACCAGGAGAACTTCACCGGAAATACGACCGACTTCAACGGCCACTTTGCACGTGCCAGTCTCGACTTCCGGAAGTGGCTCACTTGGACAACACCTGAACCAGTCGCAGAAAATAAAGACCAAGAAGCCTGCGTCGGGGATCCAAAGCAGTTTGTCAACGACTTTGGACAGGCCCTCGACGTCGACCACGATGATGTCCTCCTTCTCGGAAAGCAAACCTCCTGCAGACGTGGCATCCTCTAGCGCTTCAGGTAGGAATGGGCAGCCATTTTGGTTTTTTTTATGAAAAAACCTTTAGTCAGAAATGAGGTTTTTTTGGTTTTTGCTAGAGAAAACCAAAAACCGTTTCTTTCTAAACTTTCCAATTTATTTTTCGGTTGTTTCACCCTCTTTCTTCAGATGGAGTTCCTTCAGGACCCGTCACTGAATGGTTGCCAGCTAATGGAGTTGCAGTTGGATTTCAACTCAAAAATGGTCATCTGACACCGTCATCATCAATAATAACCACTGCCACCACTTCCACCAAGATGACTTCCACGTCCTCAAGCACCACCATGACGACCACAATCAGATCTTCTGAGACTTCCACATCGTCCACGGACAAGATAGTACCAAACAAGGACCAACTTCCAACTGAAATTTCCTATGCCGAGTACACGCCACCCTCCAAGACGACCTCATCCTCGTCATCAACCACTACTCATGATGTCCATCGTCCAATGGAGCAAGAATCGTCTTTGTCTTTGCATCCGACAAGGACGATACCTCCGACGAACCTAGCGCCAAGTAGACCGACCATCGTGACGTTATCATCGTCGTCTGGACGGCCGCTTCCGTCCGAAGGGGGCGCCACTGTCGTCACGATGGCCACTGATGGAATTGCAGCTGATGGAGGTGGTGGTGGTCAGCCAGACTCGGGACCAGGACTGCCAGGACTTGCGGATGTAGTCATAGATCACCGTCCGCCGCAATCGTTGCCGCCGGCAACGAGAGCGCCGACCGGAAGTCCGTTCGTAATACCGGTGGACATCCAGAAGATCAGGCTGGGTCATGGTGAGGCGACTCCGGCAGGAGTTCTCACAGATCATCATCATCACCATCATCATCATCATCAGGTGTCGCAGCTTCAGGAGCAGTCCGTGTTCATCGACGGCCGCAAAACCTACTTCAACCTGATGCCCACTGAGACGGCCATCGGCAGCGACAGCACGCTGGTCAACGTCGGCATTGGCTACACCTTTCCGACGCAGGATGGACAAGAGGGCGCTGCTGGTGCAGAAGGGCATGGAAACCAGCTGAGGCAACCGTCGCAAGGCACCGTGTCCAACGTCAGACTCAACCAGTCGCCGCCGTCCAACAATGATCCGACGGCAGCCGGAGATCAGAACCGGGCGCCGCCGGAGTCCGGCACCGGGCCGGTCAGAACTCGCACAGATAATAAAACGCCCATAAGGTAGGTGTATTCCTGGCAATTCTCAATAATTAAAAGTTAATTGCAACTAAATAGGGCTACTTTGGTAAGGTGGGCCTAATTAAAGATTATTTTCTATAAAGTGAGCATAATTTAAGGTCACCTTGTATTCTTATAAACTAACTTCTGGATCAATTCCAAAAAAACCTTAAAAGATTGTAGAAAAAATAAAATAAAGTCCTCACTCGCTCGTACAATAAATGATTTTAAAAAATTCACTTTTTTATTTCCCCTAGGCCAATTTATTTTTTTACGCTCTTCCGCTGGCTTAGAAAAGTCTAAATTCAAGACTGCATTTTTACAGTAAATAACCACAGTCATTTTTAAGTGGCGTAAAAACGTTTTACGCTAAATTTGCACATGCTTTTAAAATAACGTAAAATTGTATGAGAAGAAGACGGTTGCCATGGCAATAGTACGGTCGAGTTGTACCGTGCGCAACCGCAATTTGCACAGCCTGAGACGTAATGTAAACCCAGTGTTGCTTTTATTCAGTTGAATGACTCTTTTTTATGGTCGACACTATAAATTAAAATTTCTAAAAAAAATAATCAGAATCGACACCTGCATCATTGGCGATGAAACGGCTTGCAACGGTGAACTGAACGAGACGTGCCGCGTCGAAAGCGGCATTAGTTCCTGCTACTGCCGCCTGGGCTACGGAAGAGACGGACTGGAGCAAGGATGCAAACGTAAGGACGAAAGTCGTAGCGCAACGGCAGACGTTGCGACGTCTGGAGTTGCGGCCAGACGCTGCATTCTGTTGAATTGTTGCGCAAAGTCAGTAAACTACTCGATCAGTGACTTAAGATCTTAAGTCAGGCTGAAGCCATGCAGCGCATATTTAATGGACATAAATATCCGCTCTATTTAATTGGACAGCGATCGTCAGTTTGACGGTGTACATCAAAGTGGACAGGGTGAACCACGAGCAGATCTCGTTCAGTCCGGACTACCAGAATCCGGACTCTGAGCGGTACCAGATCCTCGAGTACGAAGCGAGGAACGCCGTGAGTATTCGATTAAACTGGCATGGAAGTAAGCCGGAGGAAGTGAGGTCCATGTTATTGTTAATCCACCACCAGGTGGAGTCGGTGTTCTCCCTGTCGGCGCTGGCCGAGACGTTCGTCGGCTCGGTCGTCAACTCGTTCTTCTCGGTGAACGGCCGCGTGATCATCAACGCCACCGTCCAACTGCTCGAGTCGACGCAGACGCGAAGTCCGACCATCAAGCAGGAGATTCGCCGCGGCCTGATCGCCGTCATCCAGCAGCAACAGCAGCAGAACATCGGACAAAGCCACCTGTACGTGAACGGACCGCTGAATCCCATTCCGGGAGTCCAAGGTAGGCCTGATGTGGACTTGTAAGATTTGTGGCTCTTGATGGCCCCTTAAGGATCTCAGCAATCACAGCTCGAAATCACTTGGTCATAGCTCCTTAGAGATCCGCAATCACTGCCAGAATCCTTTTACCTGCAAGGATTGCCTGTCGTGGGCAGGCTTACATCATTAAATTATCGCATTTCCAATGAGCTCCACTGACAAACGACCTGAATGACCTTGGAAATTTGCCTTTCATCAGATCTGGACGAGTGCGCCGACTCGAGGCTGAACGACTGCGCCAAGCAGGCCACCTGCAAGAACTCGTTCGGCTCCTTCAAGTGCTTCTGCCGGGACGGCTTCCTGGACAAGTACCAAGAGGACCAGCGACGCAGTGGACGAGTCTGTACTGGTAGGTTGCTTTACTATAATCACACTAGGCTAGTAGCATGAAATGCACCGATGTCCGAGCGAAGTATCAAGCCCAGCCTATTGCTCGTCGTCAAAGACGCTGGCAGCACTGGCCTGACGGACTGACACTTACGTCTGCTTGCATTTTCTTCTGGATTTAGACCTCCTCGCTTCGCTCGGACAATCATTCTTTCTTACTCGCCATGTCCATTTCAGTTGTTGCTCGCGTACAATGACAATGTGTCTAATTCCGCACTCTAGTCTGTTCAACGCAGCATTGCAACAACCGTGGCGATTGCGTCGTCACTGATGGCAAGAGAGAGTGCAAGTGCCACGGCAACTACATCGGGTCGCAGTGCGAAACAGATGGCGAAGGTAGGTAGGGGCAGGGTCTGCTAGAGCGACTCCCTCGAAAACCGGAAGTGGCTTAAGTTGTGTGTGTTTTTGTCGCTGATCAGTTCTTGGAGTTGCGCTGGGAGCCTCGCTGGCGGCTTTGCTCATCATTGTCTTGACGCTGGTCTGCCTCTGCATGTGGAGGTAAAGTGTCCCCCTTAGAGAAAAATCAACACAATATATGTTTTGTTGGCCATCACGTCTTTTCGATTGTTCGATTTAGCCGCCGATGGAAACGCGATCAGCAGATGCTGGGCCATCACACGGGCACACTGAACAACCACTATTCGTACTTCAACAAGCCCAGCGCTCAGACGGCCAACTTCCATCTGCCCATGGACGACCGCATCGCAGGATGGCCGCCCACGTCTGACCAAATGGACAACTTCTACGCGGTAACTTCCTACATTCGTAAGCGTTGCAGCTGTGTTGGATTGAGGGTATGAGAAGAACTGGGGGAGGTTCAAAACGATTCCCCCTCGGCGATAAATTTACCCTCGTCTCCATTTTGTCTCGAATTTTACCAATAAGCATTTTTTGTTGAATTTCTAGCAACCATTAGTGCGCCTTTTTTCCACAATTTTTCTGTTTTTTGTTGTCTTTTTAATTTTTTGGTCAATAATTAATACACAAAATAATAGCTCGTAATTGCCGGTACCCCAAAAATGGAAAATGTTAATGAAAAAAAAAGAGCAAAGTCAACAAAAACCGGAAAAATCGCTCGCTCATACAACAAATAAATCAAAATTTCTATTCGCCCTTTGGGTAGAAAAGTGTGAATTCAGCTTCATAAGGACCTTTTATTTTATGTTTTTGTTTCTGCCTGTATTCATCTCAGCAGCCTGAACCTATCACCTCCGGTGCCATTCGAGTCTATCCGCCGTCGACTCGTCCGCCTTCGCAGCCGCCGCCGCCTCCTCCGCCCGCCACGCCTCATCCTTCTGCGCCGTCGGCGCCACTCAACATGGCACAGCAGCAGCAGCAGTCGCAGCAAGGAACACTTCCGTCGTCGCACGTCCTCACTTCCGGTGGCGGCGGAAATTCCACGGCGCATCGAGCGGTGCAACATCTGCGCTCACTTCCGCTCTCGCTCACCAGCAGCCGCTCCAACATTCTGGACGACACGGACGAAATCGACGAACAGAACGTAACTAGCGCCACCAAGTTCTATTTCCCGAGACCAAAGTCGCGAATCAACAATGCAGTGGTGGGTTAATATTTTTTTAATATTTAATATTTAATATTCTTTTTTTAATCGCTGTGTTCGTCCATATCTATCATTCGTCATGTGACCACCGAGGCTCTAATGTATTTTTGGGTTGTTTTGCAGAACACGAGTAACATCTACTACGACGTGACGTTTGCGAATGGCCGTGACCAGTACGCGTGCGCCTACGACAAGGACAGCTACGGAACCGTGTCCGGCAACGCGTTCCCCATGAAGATCATCAGACCCTACCATTCCTGAAAATGCGCACGATAGGGATCAACGTCGGTCGCCGCCATGTCACCATGTATGACAGTGATCCAGCCGGTCCTGAATCCTGATCAGCGACACAACGGCAACTATAGGATAACTATGTAGTGCCGGGCTAAACTTTTGATTTGTGTAATGTCACTAAGTTGAAGGAATAACTAAGGTTTAACTACGAGTGACGTCATATAGCACAAATTGGTTCATTCCAATGATGGTTAGGTATTCGGAGTTTAAAAATTGGTAGACCTGAAGGACAATATTAAGTTGGCGGGGCTAACTGAATTCTAGTTAAACAGATGGAAATATTAGGCTTTGCATGTTTATGAATTATTATGACGTCGCCACGATACACTTTATTTTAGAAACTAGAAAAAAGTATAAAAAACTTTGAAGTTTGAAAAATGTAAAAAATATGCTAGTTTTTTGCTACCCTACGTTAGAAGTTCAGGATCCTTAATTATATGTAAGCCTAAATTATACCTCATATCGGTGCCGGTACTTCAAAGGCACGCATGTGTCACGCGGACATGTCATTGTCCTGCACTCTACAGTGCAATGGTGACGATGAAAATAGTCTCCTTCACTGCGACATAGGGAGCTGGGCTCGACGATCCCTGGAGCCCCGTGAATTGTAATTACAAGTTGGGCCTAGTATTAAAAAACATGTTCAGCCCGAAAACACGTTTATATAGACTAATACATTTAATAAAATGACACAAGAGTAGGCCTACGCTTAAAAAGTGGTAGCGAGGAAACAGCTGGCATTTTCTGTTCCTCAATTCTATCCACCTTTCATGAAAAAAATTGTATTTATAAATTATATTTATTGCGAATTAGTACGAATTAATAGGCGGCAATTAAAGACTCACAGGGGAATTACCGACAAGAGTTTGACTTTTTTAGTTTTAGGTTTTTCAAATCATTTTATTTTGAAAAATAATTTATTTTTGTAATTTCTCAGAAATAAAAATGCTCATTTTTAGAATTTATTTTATATTATACGATACAGTAGTAAGTGTTGGTTCACATCAACCAAGTTTCAACGAATTCGAGTCGACTGCGGCCGAATTTTGATTCACATTGGCGAATTCCGCGTTCGTCCGAAATTCCTGAATGTGAACCAGCACTTACCCTAACTTCCGGCAAACGATTGGAGACGATGGAGATGCTCCACGTGACACCGTATGGCGTATCACGTGACAAACGTCATGCGCCCACGATCGTAAACATTGATGCAATAGAACTGGGGCCTTGTGTGCCCTATATTCAAAATGGCGGGCCTCCTGTAAGAGAAGTCGATAGCGCGGTTGAGTCAGCGTAGAAAGTCACAAAAAGGACATAAAATAATAATATTAACGCGAAATATCGTTGAATAAGGCGCTTCATCAAACGAACGGTACTGTAGTTTTTGTTTTGAAAATTGGTGTCTGTCGACCTTTAAGATTAAATGAGAAAAATGCAAATTTAGTTAAAATGCTCAGCAAATTAAAACAATCACAATATCCTCGGTTAGGTCGAAGCTGAAAATGACCCTTCTGAACAAGCTAGAATAAACGGTGAGACAGTAGGTGGAAGGCTACAAATAATTCTCCATACAAAATGCCTTAAGCGGAATTTTGACTTGGGACGCCAGCGGGTCGCCTTGTTATAGGGCCTAATCATTCAGCTGAAGAGGACTTCTGACATCACGATGCAGACCTGGGTTAAGCAATAGAAATCTTTGCTTCGGTGTTTCATACTTCTCAGAGGTGAAAATTGCACAATTTTACAGTTCGTGGGATACGCGTGCATCATTGGTAGGCCTACCTGGGTTGGAAACGCAGACTAAGAGCCAAACTCGGGCAGGCTCGATTGTCGATCGCCAATTGTTGACATTTAGCAAAACGTAGGCCTACATGTATGACGTCAAAGAGACCAGGATTACTGCATATGTCCACATATTGCGTCAATCTGCCAAAGAGCGCCTGTTGTTTTCTTTGTATTGTTCAATGTGTGCTCATCATCAATGTAGGCTTATGCCAATACCTATTAGAAGCATCTCGTTGTCCCACTGACATTTACTCCTGGTTCTTTATACGGCCTACGCCGCACTCGATCTATTTTGTATACGGAGCGTATAGCCCGCATACATGTACAATATGATATACGTAGATCTATTAAAATAGAGATTTTCTGTCATTTCAGAGTTCGCCGCTCGTCGTTCGTCGTTCGTCATTCGTCGTTCGTCATTCGGCGTTCGTCTTTCTGAAATTACAGATAATTTCAATTTTAATGCCATAAATGACAAAAAGATTCTTGGCCAACAATTGAAAAAACATTAAGGCTTACCCCTTATCGTTTTTTCAGATGAATAAATTCTCTAGATTAACATTTCGTATGTCCGTGTAATTACATTTGCAGGGCCTGCTAATGCAGCTAATAAATTGTACAAAAGTGAATCAAAAAAGAAGGCAAGTTAAATTGATTTTAGGCCTATCGTATAATGTCCCAGTCGTGACTAGCCTGTCGTAGGCCTACTCGTAATTGTTACATGGCACGCAAAATGGCTTTTCCACGGTCGACTATCAGCCTAGCTCCCTGTCCTCCCTAGGCCGCCTTACTCATCTGAATGAAAACAGGTAGGCCTATAAAATACTTGACGCATATTAAATTGGCTGCCCCATACCCATGTTAAATCGCATAAATAGGCCTAACTTCCATACACATGTTGATGAACACGGAATATGCGCGCTAGAGCACTCTTTATGATTTTATGATTTTTACTGCGCACAATGCACTGGGAACAATGTGTGTAGGCCTACTGTGCAAAGTCATCCTTATTTTTGCAGCGATACCCGGTTTTATGATTAATTATACTGAGGGGCTGTGCTTTGGGAGGGATAAACGAAACCGGATCGCCTTTTAGGTGAGAACACATGTATGTAACAAAATATGTAATAGGCCTACATGTAGGCCTAATAGAAAAACCACATCTGGCGGGTGATTCATTTAATTTCATTTAATTTGAGCTGATCACGCTGTTGTTACACGACAGCCATTTCACACCCCCGGGAATCCCCTCCTTATTAAATATAATTATTCAATCGGGTTTCCTGCGTGTGAAAATTGGGCTCAGTCGTTTTTCTGGCGGGCTGAAATCCAGCCATGTAGGCCTAGAGCTGCTTATTAAATTAATTCACTCCAATAGTTTGTGGCCGCGCCAGCTAAATTGGGCCCAGGACCATCTCAGGCGCGCAATTAAACACGTAATTAGAGATACAGGACTACAGGGGTTACTTCACTACAAATGTGAATTTCAAGGGCTGTAAACGGCAGTGTTGAGTGGGTTCGATTCCGACTGTCCGCGTCCCCCTTGGTGTTTGTGTTTGTTTGAGGACCATCATGCTCTATGAGGCATGGCTTGAGCCGACCATTTTCTAAACTATCACCTGTAGAGGTAGGCTTATCGACATACAAATCCAAATGAAACAACGTGAAATATCGACGATGTCCGACAGGAAGTTACATGGGCGCCGCCATTGCAAATGTGGTGCCATAGGCTGCAATGTATAAGGGGGAAGGTCGGGGCGCCGCGTTTACATTGTAGTCTCTGCAACCCCATTTGCAATGGCGGCGTCCAATTTTTGGGGCGGAACATCGTGCATGACCCATTCCTAAGGACTCTACAGAGCCCCTATAAAGTCGCCATTTTGATTAAAACGCTTCCTGACGCCATTAAACACGTTCCTAAAATGGAGAACGCAGTCGAATAAATTCTACGGCCAAGAATAACTTGGGAAACACGTTAGGCCTGGGCTAACACAAGCCTGGCAACAAAGCTGCACAACAGAGTGAGTGTGAGACACAACTGAGGATTTATGACGCGATCAGCATCCGTCCATCTTGGATTTAATCCTCCCATTCGTTTCCCGTTTATTTTTTAAAAACATAATTTC
>JAQIYI010001824.1:0-10768 GCA_034700265.1 Polyzonium germanicum
AACTGTCTACAGTTAACGTTTTAGTCGTAGTCTTTAATACACGTTAGCGGCGTGCTTCGTCCACAGGCGTTTGCCGCGATCCTAGCAGCGGACACAATCCATGTTTATGGAAAATATCCGTTATTTTTCGTGGTTTTTTCCTTCCCTACAAGTAAATAGACCGCTTCGAGGCCACAAGCTTCTGATATCAATTATTTACTTTCATGCAGCATGGCTGTTTACTTATAGGCCTACACACAAACATTCAGAAAAATCCATCAAACTAAGCCTAGCTTCCGACCCATTAAACTGGTTTCCTGTGTGTTAAATTCATTACATTCACTACCCCTACCTAGTTGTAACGCGTGGTGAGTTCGCGTGCGAATTTACGCAACAAAGATTCGTCCATCTGAAGCCAGCTTGGGCCCCGTTTTTCTAAAGGCCTACGGCTTTATTTTATTTCTTCTAGAAGCCATGTTGAGATGCATTATGAAACTTTTATTCAATTTATTGCGTTAATAAATAAGCAGTCGGCGCTAAATAAATAAATATATCATAAGCTCAGTTTCAAGGAACTAGAGTTCGCACCTAAGTTCACGTGATAATACGCACTTTAGGCTTACATGTAGGCCTACACGATGAACCGCCTTGAGTCAAGTCAGGAAATAAAAGCATGGGCCCGAGTGAAGGCTAGGCTTATTTGTTTAGCTTTCTTTAAACGAGCATTTTGGCGCCATCGTTGAATGCTGGCGGCGCCTAACGACGTGCCGCCATCTAGCGGCAGATCGAAGCCCGGGCTATTATTTTGGATGGTTGGCGGGCGGCTTCGATCATTAATCCACTTCGATCCGCCTTAAATATTCCATGAGCTCTGGTGGAGAAGCCCAGGTGTTTGTTGTCGTTGTCGCGCTCCTCATAGTTTATTTATTATGGATGTCTTGAGTAAATCTCGCTTCCTTCACAACTTGAACCTCCAAAAGAAAATTGAAACAAATATTCATCTTGCGAGTGGGAGTTTATATTTTGAGGCGCGCATGCGCAGTAAAAGGCCTTACGCCAGCCTGCAGCTCTCCTTCATGTAATCATCTGTTTCGCGTTTGAAACTTCAATCAAATGATAAACACCATTGGCTTGGGGGGGGGGCTTGATATAGACTGATGAAATTTATTTTATTGAATAATTCAAAGAATGCATTATTAATAATACGATGATGTTTAGGTCAAGACGTCCTTTCATTTTCTAAAAGCATCTCAAATCCCATTTAAATGCTCTCTACGCTTAGGCCTACTTTGTTTTCAGTCTTCAAAACCTTTCAAGACTAGTACATGTAGCCTAGTTCAATTTAGTACGCCTCTATTAGGCGTACTTTTCCTACCAATGATATTGATTTTCAGATTTATGTTTTCTTTTCCTTGAATTATGAAGGCCTTTATTTATTTTATTTGGACTCTTATTTTAACTCTTAAATTTTGTTTTAATTTATTTTATTTATCTTGGCTTAGACTAGGCCCTATAAGTTACATTTTATTTTATTGTACCGTATTTAGTTTTATTTTATACTAGGTCTATTTTGTCTTTATTTTGGACTATTTTGTCTTTATTTTGGACTATTCTATCTTATTTTAGACTTATTTTATATTATTTTAGACTTATTTTATCTTATTTTTGACTACAAAGCCCTACCGTTTTAAGTCAAAAATTTATTTTAGTTTACACGAATGTACATCTGTAGGCATATTTTGTTTTAAAATTGAATTTTATTTTATTTTAGGCCTATTTTGATTCATTTAGGCCTAGGCCATATTATATCGGACTTTATTTAGTTTCTCATAAGGCACGGCCACGTTGAAAGGCGTCTTTACTAGTTTATTTTTATTATTTCTTCCAATTTGTCCCAGTAGGCCTGATGAGCTTAAAAGAAATCCTTCTTTGATCCGTCTAGTCGTGATTCGCGAGCAATTATGATAAACATAATATGATGAGAATGTCAGTCAGTCGGGCGGATGGCGGCGGCTTTCTGACGTCACTCATTCATCTCTGCGCACGTACACCTTCGCCCTTGTTTGCTTTGTCTTGCCTGGCGCCTACTCTGGAAATCGTCCCACTTTAATGTCCTCCGCGGTAGACCACCGATCGAGGTCGTTCTCTGGCTCTCGCCTTCTTGCTGCTGCAAATTGGACGCCCAACACGAGCCTTACATGCGTACTTGGAAGATTACACATAGGCGTGTAGGCCATTGGGGTTCGATTGGATTCTCTCCATCTTTCTGTCTGTTTGTCTGTCCCTTATCGCATCATGTTGCAGAAACAAAATCGATATTTAACTGGGCCTTAAAGTCTTCTTCTGCTTCATCTGTTTCCTGCTTTGCAATTTCGTGCTCCGCACGACGCCAACTCCGCAGAGGTTTCCCCCTCTCTCGGCGTGGCAGCGCGCCGACGGCGACGGCGCAGGCGCAAAAGTGACCCAGTTCGATTCCGATTTCAGACATGTAGGCGTCCTAGGCCTAAATCCTTCTAGATCTGGGTCAAGGTTCATTCCCGCTTTCATCAGTTCGCCCGTCACTCAGGCACAGCTTCTCAGAAGATCATCTTTTCAGCGCTTTTCTTGGGACAAAAAATCAATAAGTATTTTGGGCAATTAGGCCGCCGAGTGCAGTTCCCCCCGACCTAGGCCTACTTTCATCGAAATTTACTTGGTACTTTTCCGCAAATTAACGGCCTACATTCACGGCTACATGTAATCTTATTGGGCTAGGCTCATTTTCACAGCTAATTTAACGGAGACCACTTTACATAATAGAATTAGGTCTATTTAATTTCAAAAATAGAAATAGGCCTACTTGACTCTAAAAGGGATTTATTAAATTTAAAAATAGAATTATTAAATTTAAAAATTGAATTATTACATTTAAAAATAGAATTACATTGTAATATATTTCAAAATAGGGCATAGATGCCCCTTGTAATTAAGTGTGGCTCTCGCGTAAGTTTTCCATGGATTAGAGCAGAGATGCCCCTTATTACTAAGTATGGCATAGGAGTAGGTTTTTCAATGAATTAGGGCTAAAGCAGAGATGCGTACTTCCAATTGAATTGAAATCGATACATATGGATAGTTTGTCTAAAATCGGCACCACTGCCTGATTATTAAGAGAAATCCAGCAATTTCATTGGTGCTCTGGTATAATCTCAGCAGGGATTATGCCAGAGCACGTCTCTGACCCAAGTCACTATCCTAGTACCCTACCTTTTAAAGATTCTCAAATTTTCCAAATTAACATCGTTGATCCTAATTTAATTGCCTTTAGGCCTTAAACCTTCAGACCTTTACCAAACAAATATAGACATCGTACTTTTCAATGGGCCTAGGTACAGAGTATACAGGGGCACGCTCATTTAATCGTATGTGTTCGATAAGTACGAAGTTAACTTGTGTTTCTACTCTAAACAGTGATATCGTCGATTTGAGCGAGTGGAGTCACACTCGAGTATGGCTTCGTACTTTTCGTCGCTGCTCATATCAGTGTGAACGCAGCATCAGATCGAGTGGCGCTTTTGCGAAACACTTTGTTACATCCATCAGCGTACTGTACGTCCCATGTTTTCCGTTCGTATTACGTCGCCATCGAATAAATATTTGTTTTCGTTGGAAATAAACGTCGCTGGCTGCAAGTGACTTTGAACAGTTAGGCCTAACCTACATTACGTCTGTCTGTGTACATATTGAAAGTGCGCATGCGCGTGTCATTTCCGCCTTCTCCGCCGCTAGTCAATCTGACATGCGGCGGCATCTTATTGCAAATCCAATATATTGTATGTAGGGATTTTGGGCCCTTTTGTGCGTGTCCTAGCTGTCCTCCTTAGTCTTAAACCTCTTTTTCATTGTTGAGAGGGGAAGGGCTCTGAGAACTAGTCCAAACCAAGACACGCAAGTCCAATCCCCATCACCCGCAACTAGCTCTCCAAACCCCGGCAACAAAACCCTTTCAAACCATCCATTTTTTATCCGTTATCTTGATTGTGCTCATTCTGAAGACTGGCTTTGAAACAATCACACACACACACGCTTGCAAGACAGGATCGAGTCAGGACTTCAAGAGGGATTTGCGCTGCGTGGCCTACTTGCGATTGGTCGAGCGACGCGAACTTATTGATTGATTATCGGTCCTAGTGGCCTCTGAACGCGAGCACACGAGAGAAAAATCATCGCACTTGGCTTCAGCCCATTCTCGGTGATCAGTCAGCGCCATCAGGGGCTGACGACCGACGCACAACACACGTGATGTTTGAGTTCCTCCTCAACTCCGCTCACACTTAGGACGGACAGTCTGCACTCAGTCGCCGTCAAGCGCCAATTCTGCTCAATTCCGAATCGGCCATCAGCTTAGTCTGCATTTGTGAAAGTCGAATATAATGCCAGCTCAAGAGACGACGACGAACAACAACGTCGTCAACAACAACAACTGCTGCAATGGGGCTGCAGGAGAGGTCGGATGCGATCAACAAGCCGCCGCCGCCGCCGAACAAGTCGCCGGCGCCAAGCTGGTGCTGTGCAACCGCATTCTGTGCCGCAACGCTCGGCGAAGCGTCGCCTTCGAGCTGAGAAGCTCGAGCTTCGAAGGGCTGACCACGACGGCGGCCACGGCCATCATGACGGCCACGGCCAGTTCGCCTCGCGAAGCTCCCCTGGACTCCTCATCCGCCACGACTCCCGCCTCCGACAAGGTTCCCCTGCCGTGGACTCGGTGAGAATACACATGACGTCATCGCACTTGATAGTTATATAGTGCACTATGCACTGGATATTGTGATGACGTAGATTCTGCTCGCTTAGCTTATAATTAATTGATTCGGCAGCTTCGACGATGTCCTTGGACTAATTGGCTCGTTCATCAATCTGTCAAGCTGGTTTCACGTGTTTTTTGCTGCGAATTTCCACCATAGTCTCATACGAACTCATCACGTGACTATGGCTGATATTCGTAAATTCAATTTGTGACTTCCAAATTAATTTTGTTTACTCCAAATCCCTATTATTCCAAACGTACGCTATGATTTCCTCAATGGTAAAAATGTTACCTCATCGAGACTTCTCTGTCCTGCTAATTAAATTTGCATTGGAACCCTAAGCGTACGGTACTTTATTACTTTTATTGTAGTCCTCAAGACAAGAGATGGTATTTATTCCGGGAAAATTGAAATGTGGAAAATAACTGGGAAAGTAGGGAATTTATTCATTTTACCCTAATAAACTGTAGGCCTATCTATTTAAGGCTCTTGTCCTATCATGCAGATTTGAACCACTTCTGGCTGCCACATACTGTACATGTAGATTTACCATGTATTTGCATCGCCTGCTTTCCACTATTGAATCAACATTGAGCAGCCACCATGAAAGGGAAACAGGGTCGCGATTTAACATTGAGCGCCGCAGCGCTCCTAGTGGCGAAACTGCTAAGCCTACAAAATAGCCTATTACATGGTGTATAAGGCAATTCTCCAAAGTAACTCGAGCGTTGCTCACAAACGTAGGCGCTATGTCACTCTGGAGAATCGCCTTATATCCGCTTAGTGGTTATTCGCATGCGAATTTAGCGCAAGTTCGAAGCTAAACTCAACCGTGTAAACTAACTTATCATCAGCACATGGCCATGTCATTTCAAGCAATGTTCCGTTTTGCCCGGGCAAAAAATAGTGGACAAAAGCAGACGACGAGCTATTTTGCATAGGTCTTCTGATCTTAAAAGTTTAAAAATAGCGTAACAGTAACATTTTAAAGTTATTTAATAAAAAAAATATACCCGTAAGTACCAGTATAGGCCTATTTTTTTCCCATATTTTAATTTATTTAGGCATACCGAATGAAAAAAATAATTAAAATAAGCCTCGCCCTACAAAATTATTCCGCCTTAAGGCGTTTTAACTATGTTTGGATCTTATTTCATTTTTGTTTGTCCCTGGTAACCTGAGCCTGATTAGACCCTAGGCGCACGTTAGCTAAAATGTGTTTTTATTTATTGGATTTCTTGAGTGCTTTTACGGTTGGGGCTCCTATTCCAGTTGCATAATTAGCCGAGGAGGAGGAGTAGGCGGGCGGCGGCACGTAGGCTTTTAAGAATTTTCTTTAAAGTTAATTAAGGGATTTTTGACGGCTGAGGGTTTTATTTATTTATTGCGCCTTATGATCACAAGCTATGAGGCGGCTGTATTCTCCGTACTTGAAGGTTATTCGCGTGGAATAAAATTTGTTCCCAACATCACAAATTCTTCCGTCGTCAAGATAAAGGAAATTGATTTACGATTTGAGAAGAGAAAATTCTTGCGCTATAGTAGGCCTAATCCAACTCTTGATAATTTCGGTTGATAACTAGGATTGGTTCATTTTTTATTTTGTGGCTTGGTCTCTACATTGTTAGCTTAGTTTTACTACCTAGGTTTAACAAATAAGCTATTCCGGCAGTTTATTTGTTTCCTATTGAGTTAGTTAATTTGGTCGTTCAGTTTGTGTGTGTTGACACGTAGACCTACATACATCGGTTGTCAGGCAATTCCCTGAGATTGGTTTTCATTTTCATACAATTAGGCCTAGTTTCTCTTATTTATTTTTTAAAGGTTTTTTTTGTTTGTTTGGTTTAGTGGTCTTGGTTGGCTCGGTGATTAATCGAATAAGTGGCGATACGCACCGATAAAGGACTTGTAGGCCTAATTTTTTTTATACAAATCTAAAAAAGTGGTATTTTTTGTTTTTTTTAAGATGTTTGTTTAAAAAACAAATATTTTGTGTATTCTGGCCCACCCTGCTTTTTCCCTTATTCGCGAATTGTATCCAACTTAGATACAGCCCTACTCAAGTCTCGAGTAAGCTTAAGTGTGCCCTCAACTGTTGCTCAGCTGTGTTCGTTAGACGCAGCCGAATATAACTCAATGGGACTTATAGCGTGAAGATTGGTATTGGACAGCAACGCCATCTACCGGCTCAGTTTTTCTCGTCCCAATGCTTTCAGTGATTGCCGTTCTTCAAGGGGCTCTGTCTGAACTATTTTTCCTTTAAAGTTTTTTTCTGTCTACACTAGTGGCGTATGCAATGGGGGGGGGCTTCAGAATTTAGAAAAGAAAAAAAAAATAATTTTGCTCAAAATTGGAAAAATATTTTCAAAGATTTTCCCGCTCTCGCTTCGCTCGCTCGAAGAAGAGCTTTTGATGAGCGCCTTTATCCTTCATATGTACGACACTGCCTCTGACTACTCTTAACTAGGCCTACTATTTAACTGCTCTTAATTTCGAAATCTAGAATTTGACCTAGCTTTGAACCTCAGTGTGGCAGCACTTGTCCAATCAGAATTAACTCTTTGCTCGGCAAATGCGCGACTAGAGCAACAACCCATCAGGTGGCGTCTCCTCGCGGAGGAAACTGCAACTGAGAAATAATCGATCAATGTCTCGTTCAGTCGTTCACCGCCGGGCTGGGGTGGCGCTCAAGTCACCGTTCAAGATTCCAGCTAATAATCTCCGCTTCTGCTTCCGATCTTTCTTGTTCATCTTCCAGCCTGTTCAATGGTTGCCATGCCAACGCGCGAACTCACGCGGCTCACTTGTCAGATTAAAAAAAAGATCTGTGATAGAAGCTAGATAAAAGTTTCGCTAAGTTCTGCGTAACTATAATCCTACCTAGTCTATGCCCAATTGAATGTGGTTTTATTAATTGTCTGAGCGAGCGTAGGACAATATTCAATGAAATAAATATTTAAAAAAAATGCCTCCGTTTATGACTGCACGAATATTGGTTTTCATTGAATACTTGTATAAATTAAACTATTAAGCATTAATTGATTAATTAAACTATTAAACATTAATTGATTAATTAAACTATTAAACATTAATTCATTAATTAAACTATTAAACATTAATTCATTAATTAAACTATTAAACATTAATTGATTAATTCATTCATTCATTAATTTATATTGATTGGTTCAATAATTTATATGAATTGATTCATGAATTAATATTAATTGCCTAATTTATTTACATGTATATCATTTGATTAATTCATTTATTTTATTAATTTATTAAATTAATTTCACAGGTTTGCTGATGGCGCTTAAGCCCAAAGTGAGACCATTGCTTTATTTAGGCCTAAGTTATAGGCCTTTCTTATTTACCCTACTCCGTGAATTAGTTGATTACATGTAATGTGTGTACTGTAGCCCACGGCCTAAACTTATTTAATAACTTCAAAAGGGGATTTTGAAGGCGGAAATTTCCCTTTGTGCTCGCATTTACAATGCTTAATAATTAAGCCTACATTAGACCTTATAGTTTTAAATAGAGTAAATCAAGACGTAAATCAAAACTAAAAGCAGAAAATTTATGCGGGGGGGGGGGGTATTTAGCTTGTTCGAGATGTCTGACATTGTTGTGTATGTCTAAGTGAACGGCATGCATCTGACAGACGTATAGGCCTAAGGCGCCGTGATTACGATTTTGGTCTCTTTTTATGTCGTCTTTAATTCAGGATATATCTTTTCACTATACAGGGTGTTCCAAAGTAAATACAGGTGCGCACGTCGAATAGTGCATTGGGCGCAAAACTGATTCAAACTGTCGAATTATAACGATTTAATGGGTTCCTGTAATTGGGTTCTTTCATCCTGTTGTCTCCCATTGGCTAAAAAAAATAAAACATTTAACGGATGTAAACATGATATCCTACGTGCCAGGTACGCGCGCCCTATTTTCCCGGAGCATCAAGTTTAATTATTTGGCCACTAGATGGCGAGTATTAATCGTGGTACGTAGGCCTATGCACGTACGCCAAGTGCAAAGCGCGCAAAAACGCACACTCGTAAAGTGAGCATCAGGGTTGCGCCGAGTGAGAGCACTCTGTAGGTAGGCCTACAGTACATCATCATGTTAGATCATGATGGCCTCCTTACTGCTGCGCTCATGTAGGCCTAGATTGCTCCCTGGAAACCAGTTTCCTAGAATATCGCATTAGGCCTATACTTGTGCAGGTTTCCCCGGAGAAGGCAAATCAATTTTATCAATCAACCCGCGCACACTACAGGCGGCCTCCTATTGGCGCAGGATGCAGTTGAATCCTGGAGAGCATACGCTCGTATATCTCTCGGGCTGACAACTTTTATCCGTAAATGAATATCATCCCCATGGACCAAGCCTTAATATCCTCTTCAGGTATATATTGACACGTTCAAGTGGCTGCATGCATGCAAGCAACTTCCGTAGGAAGACAATGTTCCTGAAATCTCGATCCTCAGTCTCTTGATCCTATTCACCTTTGTAAACCACTTCCGGTTTGTTTTTACCCCTTTTATGCCTTAGTATGAAATCAATGGCGGGCTACATTGGTAGTTCGCCGGTCACACAGAGAGAGCCAATGAGGGCGCGCGGCCTTCCTTCCTTCCTGCTTTTTATTTTTTATTAGACCTATTTTATTTTATTTTTATAAAACTAAACTATAAATAGGCCTAAAATAAATAAATAAAATTAGTTTAAGAATGGCGAAAGTTTTCTTTTATTATAATGCATTACCTCGGAGTCAAGCCATAGATTACATTACAAGTTAATAGGTTATGGACCTGACTAATTAATTAAGAGAATAATCAGGGCAAATCGCGACCTTAATCGCGCTGCCTAGCTATAATTAGGCAAGCTATAGCCTAGCTATAATAACGCAAGCGAGCGTTTGAATGAACTCAGAAAACTCGTTCAGAGTCTGCGCTTTATCAGGCTAGCACGTACAGATGAGTGTCCTACATCATACATGTATAGGCTTAAAGTGAAAATAAAAAATGATTAATCATTATTAATGAACGCGCTGTTGACTCGGGGCACGCCTAATCGGTTGCCATGAAAACCACTTGTTTGTGTATCCATAAGGATGTTCCCTTTTCCGTTTGCACTTTAGGCCTACGCCTACATGTATATCGTGTGACTCAGCACGGCAAGTTTTAATTTTTTACATCTGGTAGTTTTTTTGTTCGTATTATTTTTATTTTAGATTTTATTTCAATTTTTTTTTCCATCCAAATAATGGCGGAGGACAGTCTTGAGATGTAAACCTGCGCTGCAACCGTGGAAACAGTCTTATTATGCGTTAGGTCTATTTTGGGGTAGCCCAACACAGACTGAAAATACGTCATTTTTCCATTCGGAGAAAATGGAGAAATGACGTCATCAGAGCCTAAATCGACATCGGTTCAGAAAAATTGCATTAGGCTAGCCCTCCCGGAACTTGTCTGGGGGTTGGAAACTACATTTAGCAAATTATGGTGAACAAATCCTTAGACTTGTCTAGTCTCGACTTGGAAAAAATGCCAAGACAGGACCCCGATGGCGTCTGCAATCCTCCATTCTCTCTGAATGGAAAAAGTGACGTATAGCCTGTCTTGGGGTTTTTTTCAAGTCGAGACAGCCTTAGCTTTGCCAGCTGTTTCAAAAGTAGGAGGGCAAGAGAAGCTAGCACGTGCAGCTATGCTCATTCTAAAATGGGGGTTAATTCAATTTGAAATTTAAATTTATCTGAGCAAACGTGCGGCGCCAGTCACGTGATGGGCACATAATTAAAATCTTTCTAAATAAATCGCATTGATAAGGCAGAATTCAACCCTGAGTTCTATAGTGTTGGCGTGGCGCAGTGGTTGCGGCCATCGCCACCACGGTCCCACCCAATCCAACGTTTTCAGGATCGATCCCCTTGCCGGCCATCTATTAAAGTTGGTGGGGCTTAAGGAAGTCTCGTGGGTTCGTCCCCCTCTCCGTTTACGAGG
>JAQIYI010001825.1:0-10768 GCA_034700265.1 Polyzonium germanicum
ACAAGCAGCAATGATTCAATGCACATTAAGCGCGAAATACAAGACGCTTAATGATTGCATTGTTTGCAGAAGCTTTTTCTTGCCCATATTTGTTTGCTCATATTTTGCACACTCGTACAATACATGTATGCCTACAATGTAACGAAACATGTATCAACAGCCTAAAATGCGCTTTCAATTTAACGCTGTTTATTGTGTTTAATCACCTCTCCGCATATTGTACGATCCCCCCCCCCCCCAAATCGGCTGATTTTGTGTCGTACGACGTCGTAAGGGTTGGTTTTCACATGCAACTGTCGTCCGACTGTAAATCGTGCGGGCAATGCGATATTGGCTTTACAGGAGAACAAAACAACCAATTTGAAAAAAAATTGAATTCGATCAGCCAAATTCAGATTTTTATGAATTTAATAATTCAAATTTCTGCTTTAATGTTTAGCTCGAGGCTTCGAATTATTTAACTTCCGGTCCGTCAAATATTCTAGCCCTAGATTTTTTTCTTTTAATGGGGCGGGCCGGCGGGGGGCACAATGTATTGGAGCCCCGCAGGCAAGCAGCGCTACAGCCGCGCTTTTTCTCACACATTTAAATTAATTTGTTAGATTTTATTTTATTTTTTTCGTTTATTTATTTTCTGCTAAAAAGCGGTTCAATATTTCGCCAGAAGGCTTAATCAGATTAAATGGCGCCGCGACTATGTTTAACACGCGTGCTCCAACTGCCCCCAATGGTTTCTGAGAAAAATTGGAAATCAATTTAGGCTTAATCAGTTTATGCTTGAGCATATATGCGTATAAATACGGGTTCGGCAGTCATTGCGTGGACCTACAAGGTGAGCCAGCGGCTAGTTTGCCTTAATTTGCCTTACCAATGGTTTAATAGCCGAGTCATAATGGAGCGTTCACAGTAGACGCTAAAACACTAATTTCTGAACAAAGATATGCGCCAAAGCTCGGCTGGTTTTATTTTACGCGTTCGCAGTTATAGCTAAGCTATAAAGATGTAAGATTATAAAAAAAATACGGTTATTTTACGCGGCGTGTTTTTTGATCCAGGTTATAGTTTTAGCTCACATATCCAGGATAAATCAAAGATATGTCAATAAAAGGAAAATATGCAAAATATGCAAGATTAAATTACTGCGTTGAAAATGCATTTTGATTCTTAAGTAGGTATGCCTTTTGTAATCAAACAGAACATGCATTTTCATATAAATCCGACCACTACTAATTTGTAGTGCCTCGCTCGCTTCGCTCGCTCAGTCACATAAGTAAATAAGTACCGGTATTTATTATTTAGTTAAACAATTTTACTTACTTTCTCCCGCCAAGACATTCTTAATTAATTTTAGTTAGGCCTAGATTTATTTTCAACATTTGCAAGAACTTTTAACTTGAACATGAATTTAATTAACTAAAACAATTATTTCTTCAAAATGTTTGCTTAATTAATTTTTTTATTTAAGCTATTTTGAAAATGGCGCTCGCAGTTAGTTGACTTACCACCGCTTGGTGTCGCCACTGTTCCTGTTTCCTGTTCCTTTTTCCATTTCCCATTTCGTTTCCAGCGACGTCTGCTCAGCCTGCTGTGTGTGTGCTTCAGCTCCGCGAATTCGTGCCGTTTTCGCGTTTTAACTTGTAATCTGTGCCGTCAAGTTTAGAAGTTTACTTAGTTCGCGTGTGTTTGCGTTAATTTCGCGCACGCACGCCTTGCAAATCGTCGCACGGAGCGACGCAAAAGTTGAGACATGTGAGTATCGTCAGTAAAGTAACGTTGAAAACGCTGAAAAAATAAGCTTGATTCAGAGATTCACCGCTAGATGGCGGTGTAGTCATGTATATAGTTCAAAATCAAGGTCAATGATGAACAGTATAAATTATTTCTTTTTTGTCAAACATCCCTCCCACACCGTCCAAGTATTTCCGTCAAGAACATTCTCGTGCAAAATAAACGACCGCGACCTCATCTGCCTTTATGGGAATGCCTCGATATAAGGCTTTGGTCGATTTGTCGGCACTAGAACGTTATTGACGCAAACACTTGCAGGCTTTCTTTAATTAAATTAATAAGTAATTCTACCTCGCTTCATTCGCATCGACCAATCAATATCAGGTAAAAGTCAATGTAAATCGATGAAAACCATTTTTAAAAAAAAAGGCTAAAGCCAGAGACGATTGTTTTGGCAGACGATTCTATAGTCGCCATTGGATGTTAGTAAGTGTGAAGATTATCTGTGCATCTGTTTGCTCTATAGCTGCTTAAGAAGACTGGGATTAATTGAAGGAAGTTATACATGTTTCATCAATAAATTCGATAAAATATGCAAAATTAATATACTCTTCTATCATGAAATGGCGGCTCTCATGGAGAAATCGTCGACAACATCGAAAAAGCTTCACATTCTCGCCACTAGGAGCGCTGCGGCGCTCAATGTTAATAATCGCGACCTTGTTTCCCTTTCATGGCGGCTGCTCAATATGTTTAGGCCTACTATGGCAGTTTACTTTTCATGGCGGCTAGCAGACGACACTGATTTCCGGTTTACATATTGCTACACTTTCTTGTCGTGGGGGGTTTTATTGATTCTAATAATCCTAATCGATTGCAAAAAAAAAAAAAATACACGATCTTATTTAGTTTAAATTTGGCGGCATAATGCGTTAAGGGTCAGTGTGACCTTGAAGTATAGGGTCGTGGGTTCGATTCCTTCTTCACTCCACTGAGTGTTCTTGTTTTCGATGGCCATTATACATCAAATACGGGTAGTTTCGCTCGGTCTGAGTAGGCCAACTTGGTCATGGCGCCAAAGCTGTTTAAAAAAAGAAGACAATTTTCATCCGGAGCTGTTTCCGTGGCTGAATGGGTAGTGTCACGAACAGTCTTGTTTACTCGCTAGCGAGGCCGCCATGAGAGTCGTGGGTTCGATCCTCGGTTGGCCCATCCCCTGTGCCTTTGTGTTTTTCTGATGCAACGCGACCGTCTCTGGTCGTCAGTGGTCATTGTCGCAGTGTCCCCGTCCGTATGCGACTAGTTTGGCGAAAATGCCAAACTCTGACTGATTAAGAAGAAGAATTCATTGATTTGATTCCGTCACTCGTTTATAACGTGAGCGGTGCGTGACGACTGAAGAACGCGCCTCGCCGTCGTCGTCATTCCTGCAATCCTTGAAAAACTTGTGCGCGCGTCCTTGACTCGACGAAAGTGCAGCTCAGTCTTCAGCCATGCAACCATTCGACGCGCTCCTTGATCGGACAATCCCCGTCTCGTTTCGTGCGGCCCACATATAATTCAACCGTTTCACATTTATAGATAATACGGTAGTCGTCGTCGTCGTCTCGCAGACGGCAGTTGTTCGCTTTCTTTCGACGACTTTGCGCAGGAATGGCCGGAGTTTTTGACATCGAATTGCAGGATCCCTCCGAGGAACTGATATCGGAGGACGACGAGATCGAAATCGAGGTAACGTAGGCCCACAAACAAAGATTGGACGAACACGCCCTTGCGTGAATATTTAGGCCTATTGTGTAGCAGCTAGGCCTAAGGAAATTTCCATTTCAAGATTTAGGCCTACTTTCTAAGCCTACTTAGCTGCCAGATTTCGCAGCAGGCCTACAGGCATGTAGCCAACGTACGCCATGGTCGGCCATGCAGCCAGAGGCTATAGAATACATGGTCTCCAGCGCGCGTCCTAAAATGTAGGCCTAAAAGCCGGAAATGGCGGATTTACGCGCAGACGCACTAACGATATTCGTCGATATCGACGAATATCTGTAGGCCTATTAATTAAGCATGTTTCCCATCATGCAGCCAATATATGTCACGCGAAATCGTCACGATATCGTCACGACCTATCTGTACTTTGTGCCAAACAAATTGTTGAAAACCAAATGTTCGCCACAAATTCCTTCGTTCGTTTGTCGCACGGACTAACGTTGGCTTTCCATCTGCTGTTCGTTGGGCCAACGTTGGGCGTGACCAAGCTAGCCAACGTCGACTCGACGTTGGCTTTTGGTTGACCCAATGTTTGCCCAACGTTGGGAATCATGTTGATGGGCAACCATGTGTGGCGTGACGTTGGGCAGACGTAATTCCTAAGCGTCGACGAGACGTCGGCAAAGATACGTTGGGCCAACGATGGCAATCTTGTTGGTTGGCCAATCAATGTTGGCCTGACGTTCGACCGTCGTATTGTGCTACCTGGGTCGCGTCGCTGCATGCGATTAACCCCGGCGCAGCCATTTGGGCCGATAGGCGATTTTGCCCATTGCTGGGGCGAGTTGTTCGGCTCACTATCGACGCAAAATATTCGTCTGTGTGACCTCATTATTTCTTCATCACGTACCCTTGTGGATCCTGATTGGGCAGGGAGCCAGGGACGAAATCGTGTCGTCACCTCGACGCGTTTTTTTTGGTCGTTTGTTGTGTGCCAAACAACTCGCCCCTGGACTCTTAAAGCGGAGTTCACATGCAGCGAACATCGACGACCAAACACCCGAATTCGTGGTGAATTTTGAAGTCGCAAGTGGTTTTCTCAAATTTGATTGGTGCAAAGTGTCACGAACAGATTCCAAATAGGTCATGCGACCTATGTTCGCAACGAGCATAATTCGTGACGAATTCATGCAAAATCACTCCTTTGCGAATACAATTCTCTGTGCATTTAATGTGTGTAGAGTCTGTAGACCTAATTGGCCATTGTGGTAATAGCCGTTTCGAGGGCAACATATAATCATAATGGGCCCAATCACGTGATTGGGTCCATTATGACCTGGTGCGCGTTTCAGCACTTTCTGGACTAATCTTGATGAGCAAAAGTCGACGATGTGACGACACTATTTCGTCATAGAAGGTAGAATGGCCACTCAGGATCCTAGGTGACGCAATAGTTTAGTCACATCGTCGACTTTTCTCGACGGCTTCCATGTCCAGAAACGCGCACCAGGAGAATCCAAACATGTACAGTAGGCTTACATATTCGGATATCCATAGGATTTTTGATTTCGATGTATTTTGTGCGAGTCCGTTAATTGGTTCTGATCAGAACCAAAGGACTCGCACAAAGACCCAGGGCAGACTTTGCACGAATTACACGAAGGCCAGAACCGACTCTAAACAGTGATAACTGATGAGTAGGCTAAAGACCGATACTAGCCGTATCTCTAACCAGATAGCCTACTCTAACCCTTTTGGCTAGAATGGCCCTACAATACTTGAGCGCTGAGCGTCATTTAGGGGTGGATTAGACTAGAGCTAGTGTTTAGGCCTATTGTTGATTATTAGATATTTATTATTTGCCGTTTCTGCCCGCAGAGATTAACTCCTTTTACGTTGCTAGGCCTTAAATTACTGCACAGGCCTAGATCAATTCAGACTAACCACCTTGACCTTAATATCGGTCTTGGCCTACAAAGCTCCACATCATGTAGGCCCATTAAAAGATTCCGCAATGATTTCTACGGTGTGATAAAAAGCATTCTTTTTTATTAAAAAGCCCGGACCACTTGGGGGTTTTTTTTTTTTTTTAAAGTTGGTTTTTCGGGTTTTTTCACAATTGGGTAGATCAATTTTCAAAAACCGTGAACGATGGAAACTTAAGCAGAAAACAATAGCCTAAACTGAAACTGAATTATCAATTATGTAAAGCCGAATTTTTTTCAGTTTCAGTTTTATTCCATTTTCAGCTCGCCTCTGAACCCGCCTTTAGCCTACAGTTTACACAAAGTGTAGGTTTCACTGCAAACACTACAGTAGTACATTGTGTATCGTCGAAACGCCGGAATGCCACAATCTATAAAGCAGCTGCTGCATGCTGGTTGAAACAATGTCAAACAAAAGTGTGTCACAGTGGTTGTCACTCTGTCACTGCCAGTCAGTCAGTAAAAATTAACACGCAGGAGTGCAAGTTTAATTTTCGCTAGGCTTAATTAGACCATAACTTATATTTGGGCCTCAGTTATGGAGCCTTGAATGGACCACATACAACTTATTTCTAGAGTTGAATATTTTTCTTACCCCCCCCCCCCCTCCCCCACCTGTACAAATAGCCCTAATTTTGTATACCCCCTACCCCTTGCCAATTATATTTGTGTACCGATATGCAAAAATGATTTCATTTTTATACGGTTGTCGCGAAGGCCTCTAAAATATATTTAAAAAAAACATTGTACGGTATCGATATATAGGCCTATCGATTAAATAAACATCGATTGTCAATTGTCATCGATTCATGTTGCTTATAGGGTGGTGGGGGCGTATAAATATCTTTTTTCAATCATAAAAAATGTTTGTACGGGTAGGGTGGGTAAAAAAATATTCAACTCTAAATAAGTTGTATGTGGTCCATTCAAGGTTCCATACTCAGTAGTGCATTTAAATTTTTTATTATTTATGTCCCACGCTTTTATCACATGACGTAAGCTTAACTATTACACTATTACTCGACTTACTAAAATAATCTGCTCTTTCGAGAACAACAATGAACAATGACGTAACAATGAAACAATTGACTTAACTAGGCCTAGGCCATTTAAGTAGGAAAACCTTTCGTCTATATGCTTTAAAGATGATGTCAAACGGATTTCCAAAACAAAAAAAATCTCACTGTTCGTTCGATCAAGTGCCATTTGATAGGCCTAAGACATAACCCAAGATAGGTTTAGCACGCGTCAAATTGTTAGTTTAGTCATGATCTCACAATGTCAGAGTCCCATATGAGGCATGTGTCCATGACTTCCGCGAGTGCTGCGTTTCTTTGGGCCTAACCCACTAGCCCACATGCTCAAAGTAGGCTTAGCCTACACTGTATTGAAATTTAGGATTCAATTTGATATATATATAGGATTATAGGCTTAGACTACATCTTTTTATGCCTTTATGCTAGGCCTAGGCTAATTAGAAGTTCGATACAAGGGTAACTTTGTTTGGGCACTGTAGTCCGTTTGAAATTGATAGGCCTACCCGTATCGCAATTTTTTGTTGCAAAGTCAAGTTTGCCCAAGTTAGCATACATTCGTGCAATCGCGCACAACTGAAGTGAATAGGCTTATATATAGTTATATATATATATTATAGGCCCAGTCTGTGCACTTGTATGTAGGCCTACATTTGATCATTACATGGTGTAATCAATCATCAAGGTTACAGTCGTTACGCTCTAGGCTAGGCCTATTTGCTAATATTAATTGGCCGGATCTTAACACCCTGATCTACATGCACTTTGAACAGCTTGCGTAATATGATTACATGTAGCCCTACACTTAGGCCTACATGTAATGTACATGTAGCCTATGTAGGCCTAAGCTGACTTATCGGGTTATTTAGACCCTTTGTCAGCGTAATTGAAAATATACGTACATAGGCCTACATGCACAGTTGTAGATGCAGGAGTATTTTTAATAGGCCTACATGTGGGATTGTAGGCCTACTAGGCCTAACCAATCCGTTGGTGTAGGCCTGTTTGTGACTACCGTAATACACTATATGCGTCACAAATGAAAGCAACGCTAACAACTGCATTTAAATATTCCATCATTTTAACCTGCATTAATATCTAGCTAGGCTATTAGACTAATCAGAAATCAATAATTCACTGGGCCTACCGTATGCATTTTAATTATTTCCATTCTTTTTTTTCAGGAATTTGGAAATTTGGAACCGGATTTGGGACTCCATCGGTTGTAAGCATACCGTTTGCCTAGTCGCCTAATTAATTAGCCTACATTGTATGCACTGTATGCACGCATTGTAGTACACAGTTAGGTCGACATGTGTTAAATTGAGTTTACATTAAATACCTAATTTAACACTTGTTGGTTTGAACAAAAAGCTATTATTGCCATTGTGCATTTTGTACAGGCGGGTGGTCTAGCAAGAATATAATAGGTCTTTATGTTATAATAACGAGCTCTTATAAATTATTAGTAATAAGTAGGCCTAAATTTGTTTATTTCATTGTTATTGAATAGACCACTTCATCACGTGTGCAGAAACAATTAAAACAAAAAACAAAAAAGAAAAGGTGCCGCAGATTGTTTAGGTTTCGCGCGGCTTTCTGTTTTTTGCGTGACGTCAGGGTGTTGTCGGGTGAAATTGCGTGGGCTACGTGTTTATTTATTTCTGCACAAGCCCGCTGTGAGCTAGGCCTGGCTGAAGTCATGTGTTCATCGCATGGCGAATGCACGTCATTGTGGACGTCAGCGAAAAATACGTGTTCTTCAGAATAATGAGAACTTAAATTAGATGACTCAATGAGGCTTCCCATCGTTATTGAATATTACATCAACGACCTATAGATAGCCCTAGTGAGCGTATGATTGTGGGGCCTCAGTTAACCAACTCTGATCATTGCTGCATAACAAACGGCACGTCTCACTCTCATTTTCACGTGGGACTGTAGTGCTAATACCGAAGGCCCACTTTCACAATCGTAGGCGTACGTTAGGAGGGCCCAAATCTCTGGACAAATTCAGTTTCCATATGTATAGGCCTAGGCCCATGTATTGTCTCTCCACAAGCATAACTTTGATCCGCTAGGGTTGTCCAAATAAACTAATCATACAAAAAAGTAACTTATTATGCCGATTCGAACTGTATTAGGTGTGTCTTTATCATTTTAACAATTTGGATTGAACAGTAGGGTGGTATAAAATATGAAATTGTCGAGAATGTTTTCTCCATATTTATTTTACATGTTTAAAATGATCTACTGTAGTGATTACATTATATAGCAGACGAATCTAGCCGCCATTACGCGTTAGTAGGCCTAATGATTAATCATCTCTCCACCTGTTAATTTGTTCTCTGCTTAAGAAGACGGATTAATTGAAGTAAGTTGTGTAGTAACTTATAATTTGCCGTTTCATAGATTGAAAGCCTTTTGTCATCAAGAAATATCCTGCTTTTACTATAGTAGCCTATCGGTATGCAGTGTTCAATTCAGATTTCTCTGCCAGAGGTGGAATATAGATGTAGAAAATAAGCGGGGAGGAGGAATACAAATTTTAATTATTTATTAAATTTAATGTATTTATTGCCTGAACGATCGAGGCCACCACAAGGTTAGAATAGGCCTAATTGAATTGCATGTGCTTCTGTATGTCTGTACGCGTGCTTTACAAGCTACCTACATGTACATGTACACAGTTGCCTGTCACTAATTGGCCATGACGTGTTGTCATGCACTTAACCAAGTGAGCGGGCGAGCGAGCGAGCGAGCGAATGAAGCAATATTTTCTCAAGATAGATTATGGAGTTATTTGTGTGTTAGGCCGGAGCGATGGTAAAAATAGTTGCTTTTGCTTAATCATATGAAATCTATTGATGAAATAATGTTTGGCGATCTATGAAACCGCAAATTATAAGCTACTACCGTACACAACTTACAAATACTTCAATTAATCCGTCTGCTTAAGCAGAGAATAAACAGAAGCGCAGATAATCTTTACTCTACTAACATCAAATGGCGAGCTAGATTCGTCCGCTAAAACATTCGTGTATTGGTCTAATTATTTAGACCGGAACTTGAGTCTGTGCCAATCACTGGCAACATGGTGAATCCAGGACACGATAAAGTAGGTCCGAAAGATTTCGAATTGCTCAGGGTGCTTGGAAAAGGCGGTTATGGCAAGGTATTTTTTTTCCCCCCATTTTTACCCTAACTAAGTAGTAAGCACATCTTAACTATTTTTTCTAATCGGCTATGATCAATTGATCATTTACATAATCGGTTATTTTCAAAGGTTTTTCAAGTACGCAAAGTGACCGCACAGGACTGTGGCAAAATCTTTGCGATGAAGGTGCTGAAGAAAGCGTCCATTGTACGAAATCAGAAAGACACAGCCCACACAAAAGCCGAACGAAACATACTCGAGTCGGTGAAGGTGGGTCACGTGAATCATTACATGCAAACTTCCGACAACGCTTGCGCGTACTCTAGTTCCTCTCGTGCGTCTTATACGTCTTTTATTTGTGTTTTTAACAGCACCCGTTTATCGTGGACCTCACGTACGCCTTTCAAACAGGCGGTAAGCTTTACCTTATTCTGGAGTATCTGAGTGGAGGCGAACTCTTCATGCACCTCGAGCGAGAAGGAATCTTCCTCGAAGATACAGCCAGGTAAAACTGGCTTCCGATAGTCTTGTGCATACCAAATTGGGAACATAACACGACCGATTAATCGTTTGTCGAGATCCAGCTTTGCATGCAGATTCCAACACGAAATCAGGAAATAATCTATTTTTGTGGCCGCATACATGTACATGTACAATTGTATATGATTGTTATTACATGTGCAATTGTACATGTACTGTATGCATGCTTGAATAGTGCGTTAACTGCATTAGTGTGTTAAATCACTTAAAGGGGAAGCGACAAGAAGTTTGACTTATTTAGTTTTCAGTTTTTAAAATCACTATTTTGTAAAAAAAATATTTTTTTAAATTTTAACTTTTGTTTGCAATTAAAATGCCTATTTATAGCATTTATTTGAAATAATATAAGCTACCATCACTTCCACGTGACACTCTGGCGTACGACTGGCCTCAAAAAGTGGCGAATTCCGGCCCTCTGGTGGCAAGATACCTAAGTACATGGGAACGATTTAACAAAATAATTAAAATAAACAATTTTACTTATAATATTTTAGATGAATAAATATATTAAAATTTAGTTTTCGGAGAATGTAATTTAGGAAAAAAAAAATAATCTAAAAACTATATTTTTATATATTTATTCAAATAAAATAAGTAGAATTGTTTATTTTAAATATTTT
>JAQIYI010001826.1:0-10766 GCA_034700265.1 Polyzonium germanicum
GTAAAACAACACTCTATTGCAACTACTATATGGGTTAATTTGCATATCAGAAATTTACATAGCGTTTTTTAGCAATTAAAATGCCATTTTTTTTAGAAATTTATTTGATATAATGTCGAGTACGCGGCCCGCGCACTTCCGGTAACGATAGTTTCTCCATCGAGATGCATACGAGAGAAGTTGATAGCGCGTTTGATTAAGCGTAGAAAATGAGAAGAACAAGATAATCATCGTGGAATTTAATGTGGTCATTGAAAGAACGGTGAGTTATTTTTCTTAAAAAACGATGTCTAATTGTTTTCCCCCTATAACTTTCATGGGTAGCATATACAGTAGTCTATTTGTAGATATCACATGAAAAAAGGGTTACCAAGTAGACAGGATAAGTTACACGTAAAAAACCAACGGAACGCTAAACAATTAGGACTAAGTTGTAAATTATTCAGGCTAGACGAAAAGGAGGGATTTTTACAATTGAGTTGAAGTGACGTCATTATTTAGCGTTCCGTTGATTTTTAAGTGTAGCTAATATTGTCTCATGGTGAGTTTGCCACTCCGTTGCATGCGTTACAACCATGCGTCTAGCCAATTAGGGGAGATTAGGGGAGGCCATGGCCTCCCCTAATTGGATAGACGCATGGTTGTAACGCATGCAACGAAGTTACATAAGCTCACCATAAGATATTCAAAGAAACTTCATATGAAAATATGAAATCAATCAATAATTTAGCTCATAGATGAAAATGCCTGAGTTAATGCCATCTTTCTCACCTTCGCTTCTTGGCCTTCTTCGCTTCCAAACTCATCCGCATCACTGAGCATGTAACGGGGTAAGACGTGAAGCTGTTCATCGGCGGGTTGTTCGTATCCTCGATGCTTGGTCAAGGTGACAAGCTGTTGGAAGTAAAGACAAAATGTGAGCCTTCCAAGTGCGGCATTCAAGATTAAAATTCGATAATTGGTGAACTCCATTTCTCATAAAATTGGGCAGAAATCAATCGCCAGATCCCGCATCTCTAGTTCAATCTTTAAATAAGACTCTAGAGCGTCCATGGCAGAGCTTACCACGGTGCTTCCATTGTTCATGTTGCGTAGATCCTTGTGAGCATGCGCGCAGTAATCGACACACGCAGTCACGCCGGTCCACGGTCTTCCACGCCACAAGCCCAGACGGCATTCGAGGCCTTCCTCTTCCAACACCGTCTGTTGAACAATTTCGAAATTTGACAAAGTCAATTGTAATTCGGCCTGAATCAGCCTAATCACACTGATCGCCCGAGCGAGCCATGCATTTGCCTAATTTATAATAAGCACCTGGTTTTTGTACGCATCCGGAGCCATCTTCCGGTAGAAGGGCGCCAAATCCGTCGCCAACTTTTGCAAACCGTTTTCCAGCTGAGCTTCCTGCGCGATTGAACAAAATTTGAAATTAATTTTTTTTACTTTTGGACACTTGTTTGGACACTCGGGCAAATTCCGGGACGTGGATTAACAATTTTAAGCCTAAATGAAACTTTTACCTCGCTCTTGACGGCCAGCTTGAACTTGCGGACGCCGTCCTTGCTTCGACCGAACTTGCATCCGTTGAACCACTCGCGCCAAGTGCAGCCGAACGAGAAGGAAGCTCCGGCAACCGCGTCGGTCTCGCCTTGACAGGCGCAAGTCTTCGATTTGTTGGAATCGCAACCTCGTGTCCTAACCAGGCCGAAATTCGCGAGCTTATACCTGAGCATGTCGTACAGTTCGTCAGCGTCTTTGACTTCGTCGACTTCCCAAGCTACGATCCCGACGATTAGCCACGACGCCTTGCAGACATGTCCTTCACGCTGACGAGCGAGCACGAGGTATTTCTCCTCGGGGCCGGATCGACGAATGATCTGCGTCGCATATTAAAGAAATTCCTCGTTATTCAATGCGTCTAGCCGCTGAGCCTCAGGCCTGTTACGCCTCTACGTACCGATTTGGCGATCGGACATCCACTATCCGACTGGCCTGCATTTACGGTGTAAATCACTGTCTCGATGCGAATGGCCTGCCCATTCACACCCGTTCTGAAATATATAAATATAAACAAATTAGTACTGCTAGCCTAGGTGCATTCTCTCATTGCACATAAATAGCCGGTATTATTAATTAATAAATTTTAATTAATAATTATGCAATCGAACTTGCTGAGGCAGCGGCAGCGAGTAGACGCAACCCGCAAACTCCGCACCCGTGGTCTCCACTTTATGATTCAATTGTGGGCCTAAATAATAATTCCATATACAATCCATGTACGTGATAATTTATCGCTCACAAGAATTTTTTTCACATACATCTACGGTAGGCCTAATCAATATGATGTGCCTAATGGAAAAATAATATAACTACAGTCCGCGATATTAGCCTGATTCTTTAATTGCTGACCTTTTCACCATCAGTTTCCTGATTTTAGCCAGGTTCCGTCCTGCACCTAGTGTGGTGTAGTACACCGGAGGCTGCTTCCCACGACCTGAAAACAATTAAAGAATGATAAAATCGCCTAACTTAACGACTAAACTTAGACATTTTTACTTTTCAATTTTTATGCCTAATTTTAATTTTTTCATGGTTATTTGAATGGGATGCGACAATAGGTTTTACTTTTTTAGTTTTAGCTTTTTTAGGTTTAGGTCTTTTTTGTAAATTTGGATTTTTTTTCCAATAAGGAATATTTGTTAGCATTTACCGGTCTATGAAACAATACATCTCTTCACGTCACGTGACACACTCCAACTTCCTTCGATCGCAGATGTTAATGAAATAGAACCGGGCCTTCAGGTCTGCGAGATTCAACATGGCGTCCTCCATGAGGAATTAAGTTGATGGGTCGTTTTATTCAGCGTAGAAAATGAAATAAAAATACTATCGTGGAATAGTCGAAAAAGGGTCTTCATCGAAGAGACGGTGAGTTTTTGCTTTGACAATCAGTGTCGTTTTCCCTTTAGTTTTAATTTTTATAGAATAATAATTAATAATTGATGCCGCACATATGCTGGGCGGGTAGCAATGAAATAAGGCCTAGGCCTCCATTGATCTTTGTAAGTCCTACCTCGACGTTGGTCGGCCACTGGACACGAACACGGCGGCACTTCCTCTTGGGAATTCGAGCGAACCCAGTCCCGGTAATCCTTCATCTTCGCCCGCTTCTTGGCGGACAGAATTGCGTCACAGACGTTGTTGCCGAATCGAAAGCCCATATACCAGCCTAAGTGGATGATTTCCCTCCAGTCCACGGATGACGATGTCGACGCCACTACCGGCACTACCGGTTGGCGAACATGGGCACGAGGGCGTAGGCCTGGCCGCCGGGCTAGGCCGCCGTCTGAACTCATCAAATCTCTCGCGTTTAAAATTGAAGGAATGAAATCACCCAATTGGCTCGACTGATGACGATGTCCAAAGTGCGTTGTTCCGACGTAGTTGTAGTTCCCAGTAAAGTATTTGAAGAACGACGATGGATTCTACTGGACTATCGGCGGCCTTCCAAATTCTGCCGACCTCGTCTAATTCTGAATCTGACCAACAAACGTCTGCACTCCTGTTGCGTTGTTATTGTTTACAAAGTCTCTGGCCGTCGACGACGATCGGCCTTTCGAATGACAACGGACACTTCGCACGTAATTGGACGAGAGGATGGTAGAACAACGCTTGTTTCCGTTCTTGTTGGAGGTCTCAGACACCGGAAGTGGAATTGGCGCCGCTATAGACGCGATTCCGTCGAAGGCACTGTTGAATCGCAATTAAAATGCAGGTGGCATGAATGGCAGTGAATTATTCAGATATGGATGAAGACTCTGTTGAGCGATATGATCATTGTTGACATTGATATTCCTTGAGGAATCGGCAACTTAATACGGAGGATTACTTACACACGCACATGAAAAACTACCGCGTTGTTTATCCCTCCAGATCTAATGGGCAGTGTCGATGGGGGCTGATGACGTCGGACACGTGGTTGTCCCACGTGGACTCCCAAGTAGCAAAGTCCACTGCTTCTACGCCGGAAGTGCACACTTTGGGCTACAAACTTCCATGGTCAATTTTTAAAAAATAAAAAATTTGTCAAAATCTGAAAAAAAATGCAAAGGATTACCGGTGTAACAAAAACAATTCTTCTGCATCCGATAGATTAGTCCGTTTCGTGGGCGATTCATTATTTCAATTTATTTTGAATATTAAATTTTACAAGGCGCTTTGCGGCCCTTGGCGCGCGAGTTCGCTCCCTGGTAGTGGGGAAGAAGAAAAAAGTGGGCACTTTTTTTTCTTCTTTTCAAAAATGCAGAGGAACGGATGACAGATCACCGCTATTAATATATAGGATTAACGCGTGTGTCGACAAGATATAAAAATTAGTAAAAAAAAAATAAACTATTATATAAACCATTTTAATAGATTGTATTTCGATCCTAACTCATTAGGCCTCTTTGCATGTTTCAGTCTTTCCCCAGATGGAGTCGATTTCCTCAATCGCCAGTGTGCGCTCTGGCAATTGAGCGCACACTCTGGCAATAGGGAACTGGCAGGGTGGCGCTGCGAGCGCGGAGAGCCACAGTCAGTGCAGCGGCCAAATTTGTAAGTTATTGTGGCCATATAGGAGCGCTGGGACGACTGAGGCTTACTGGGAACGTTGTAGAAGACTACCTTTGGCCAATACCGGATGTGCTGCCATAGTAATTATTACACCCAAAGATGCTACAAACATTCCCTTTCTTTGCCGACAATTTAACAACTAGGAGAAACAACAGCCAACTTAATCAAAAGCAGAAAGCGGAAGGCAGCAAAAAACACGAAAGCTTACAACTTTGGCCGCTACAAGAAACTGGCGCTCTTCAACAACAAAATCGTCAAAATGGCGGTCCTCAAACACTCCTGCAAGTTGCCTATTGAGCGCACCTCATCCTGCAGTTCATATATCTAAAGGTGGCAACCCTATACTCGTGCCATGATGTTTTCATTTACCGGTATATATAATCATACTTATATTGTTATATTATCTGCGTAAATATTTATTTTTATTTTTTGTAATTATGCTTTACTTTTTTTTTATAAAATAACGATATTTCTATTAATAATTTATTTCTTCATCCTATTTATTTTTTAATCTGCATAAACTATTTGATTAGCAAGCATGTATTTTTAATTACCGGTATACGTGTACTAGTATTTTTAAAACCTGAAACCATTTTTCATATTTCTATTTTTGATTACATACAGTATGTGTATACTTTAGTATTTACCAATTTACTGCAACTTATAACATCGTACTTTTCGTACACGCAATACCATCGCATGTAGAATTGTAGATGATGATAATTGTTTTAACAATTTAATAAAATGACTGTTGTCTTACCAGACAGTACCACAGTGGTCTATCCTTATAGCACGTGTTTTGAGATGTTGATTTGATGCTAATATGCCTAAATGGGAAATAACGAATTGTCGAATTCCATAGAAAATGTACTAACCCTTTTTTTTAATTTTTACTTCAAACAACCTGGGCATGATTTTATGCTTGGCTGTAATACACTGCACTTAAAATTGATTAAAAATCACATAGATTAAAAAAAACCATTTTTTTAAAAGCCCACAATCTGTTCTAGTCAACAATAAAGTATCATTTTTAATTTATTTGTCACCAGTAAGAATGGCAGTTTTGTTTTCTTCGAGTGAAGATTTTCAAGATGAAAAAAAAAAAAATCGAAAATAAAATAGCGAAGGTCTAATGCAAATTAACCTTTATCCTAAGTACAATTTAATTAATTTAGGATGAAGAAAGTGCTGCTCCCATATTGTCCCAATTCGCTCTCTAATCATTAATAATCCCCTCTGAAATCGGCAAGACCCGATTTACACCCTTATAGTATCGAATGAGTGCCAATCAGATGTCCGCCACTGGAGGAAATACTAAAAAAAAATATTAGGCCTACTGATCTGAACAAAAATCAAGATTTTTTTTATCATGGTTAACATGGTGGAAGAACATAATAATAATAATAATAAGAAAATGCTCGAAACTATTTAAAAAGTAGTTAAAGCGTTAGAAGATCAGATGTAAGCAAAACGACAGGGTTAACACATTTAAACAATGTCATTTTTATGCAACATTTCAGGATCGAGACAAGCACGTAAAGCCCATTTAAAAATCTCAACACTATAATAAATGTGGGTTGGGGAGGAATTGGAAGAGGGCACGATAAAAATTATAATTATTCAACACAAGAGGAGATTGAAATTTGCAATGATTTTCTTTTTTTAAAAACCTAAATGCGCATCGCCATCCAGAAACTTGCGATGATTAAAAATGTTTAGAAATAAGCTATTTTAAGCTCCTCTATAAGGGCTTTGTAATAAAAACTTACGTTTATTTCATCCTCACTCAAGAGGTTCTCATGATATTCACTCGCGGTAGCAAAAGGTAAGCACAAACATGACACGTGATCGTACTTTTTTGTTTTTGTTTTTCTATTTTCGTCAATTAACAAAAAAAAACACGTGAAGTTGTTTGCAGAGTGTGCGAGTGCGCTATTGGCATTGCAAATTAGAATATGATTTGTGACGTCGATTTATCAGTTATTCGTTTTTGAAAATAGGATTTTTTTTTCTCTCCTCAAGAAATTGAAAAAATAAAATAAAAAGAAATTAAAATAAAACCACCTTAACGACCATCATTTTAAATGAACAGAAATTAAAAGAAAAATAAATAATAATTGTGAGGACCAAAATAATATTGTTTAAAGAAATTTCAAATGATGAAACGGGAGCAAGAAATAGAAGATTGCCGAGCGTGTCCTGGAGGCAGTATGTGGCATATTAGAACAGCAGCAGTAGTTATAGAGCAGCAGCACTGCAGCAGTAATTGTATAGAAGTAATTTGTGGTGGTCGTGGGTGTTGTTGGTGTTGGGTGTAAGTGGCACTTGACTTAATATCCAGACAGCTCGGCAAAGGTGAGGTCCAGTTCGTCCGAAATGGATTTGTACTTCTCCTTTTCGTGGACCAATTCGTCTGCAAAATAAAGTTTTATTAAATAATATTAGGAAAAATTATAAACCAATAGCTCCTTCGGTTAAAATGAAAACTAACGCTTAGAAATTTGATCCACATTGATGAATCATACTTTCTTGGAAATTTGATACATGTAAGAGACTCCAAAAGATTGCCCAAACCCCTTTGAGAGTAGTGCCACCATACAAACACACAAGATTTAAATATAGTTAACTTATCTTGCACTGAATCAGGACTTTTTTTAGATGGTGCAATTTCCATTGCCAGGTTAGTCCATTACTACCGAGTATATTTATTTCTGACCAGATATCTTGCCTCTGGAGAATTCCCCAAGGATCAGAGATAATTAACCACACGTTAGTCTGTAGGCACTATATTTGCCACCCTTTTTCTTTTAAAATGTACATTGCGTACAACCCGAATATTGACGTTTTGTGTTTCATCTAGCAGTTCGAAGAGATACTCGTTGCTTATTTGTATACATTGTATATCGATTATCTAGACAGTCTTTCACCAATACATTTAGGTTTAGTTGCAATCAAGTGAAATATATTTAAATCAGGTTTGTTTGTGGAGTACGACACGACTAGTGTAGGAATAAATGGTTTAGGTCCATTCGGAAACGATAAAGATGACAAGAAAAATCAAGATAAGTTGGTTCACGAGATGAATAAAACCAACTGAAGATAAGACTCTTGAAACTTGACATTACCAGGATCCAAATTGGAAAGTGGCAGGAATGGTTCATGCATTGTGGATGCGTTTTAAGTACGTTGACTTCCATATCGCTGCTTTCACGTTGTTAAACCACATTGATAAACCATTTCAGGCAAGTGGTCAAATGTACTTGCCCATTGGTTTAGGCATAAATGACGTAATCTCAAATGAATATATATTCTTAAGTCACCGCGCCATATAATGACGTGAGCACGACTTACAGAGTGGCTACTAAAATATGGCACCAATAATGACTAGTTTAGAACTTTTGAATAGATTGAGCTACGCTAATCAATCATGATTCGTGCATTGGAAAGATCATTATTCAAATCTCTTTAGAAAAATGTAAAGGTTTTTCTATTTGGCAAGCTTATAATGTGTTGCGTAGAATTTTGTGAAAATAAAATCATCTCAAAAATCGAGCTGAAATAGATTTGCATTTTAATGTTAAAATGTTGAAGAAACATTTTATAATTGATTGTATAAGGGTCCATATGTCCACCATAATACAAGGCACGAATAAGGATTAAGCAAAAGATAATGCTTCAAGCAAAAGTACCAGACAGTACTTTTACTTGAAGTGCGTGCTTTAAGTAAGCTTTAAGCAGGCAATGGTACAAGTACAAGCAAAGATATATTCATACAAAAATACGCAAATTCTTATACTTTTACTTTTTACTGCACACCACCTGTTTATGCTTTTCCTAAATGCTTGGCAGTATCTAGTGGTGTTTTTTCATATCTTTACTAATATCTTGAAGATAGAAGATGCAAGAATATTTTCAGCTTGATATTTGAGATGTTTTTTTTTTTAAATTCTAAAATATATTTGGAAAACTTCCCCTAAACCCTAAAGAGATTTGAATGATTTTTTCCAATGCATCATTCCAGTTCGACATGATCAAATATGTAAATCTGTGCCATTTTTTTGGGGACAGAAGGTACAGCTTTATTCAGCTTTACAAGTGTACATATAGCGCATGCGCCAGTGTGATAATGAGTATGGCACAGGTATCACGTGACATTAGCAAAACAGGCACAACATGATCTGGGGAAAACAAGACAAAGAGATAGAGCGTAAACCTTGCTAAGCATAAAAAAAAATTAAAATGCAAAAGACAGTGAAGACGACAGAACATGCAAAAAAATGGTGTTAAAAGGTCAAACAAGAAAAGAGGCTTCTCTAAATAAAGCCATTAAATTATGAGAACGCAAAATAGTCCACTAATTTTGAGATACGTCATCATGACCTCATATGAGTACAAATCATCAAAAGTTAGCAATTTGTAAAGTTTTAAATTATGAATTTATGAAAATTAGATGGGTTAAGATTGGTCAGAATACAAATTGGTTATATTAAATTAATTCAGCAAAAAGATTTTAGCAAATCGTATTTAGTGGAATATTTTGGCATTAGCATTATGGGCGCATAATTAGTCACTAAATTATGGTAATATACGTAATAAATCTTGGTTAGACTTATAGCTAAAACTAAAGCAAACTGCAAACTTAAAACTTGTGCTATAAAAATAATAAATGCATTGTGTATGTACATCCAACCTTGGCGGCTTGCATGCACAAAAGGGGGCCAAAATTGGCTAAGGATTCACATAGACTGGATATCTTGTAATGTGGCCTCCACCTCATCAGTCAAAAGTTTGCTGCGCTCCTTCTCCAACAATAAATCGTCTGCAAACACACGATTAATGCAACAAACACACAAACACGTACCGGTATGCAAAAATTAATTTGAGGGGAAACGTAAGAATTCAAAACTAACACCAAATTAAAATTAGTAAACAAAAATTAAAATAAGTTATATATTTGATTAATATGAAAAAATCTACATACGCTCGTACAACAGTTATTTGGATTAACAGATTAAAAAAAAGCCAAAATGTACCAAAATAAATATTTGGCAAGATATTAGGCAGCGTTCAGCACGTTAAGATTCAAATAGCTGTGCAATTGTGCATAGAAAACAAGACAAAGATTCGCAATAAAATATTGAGGCCTACGTGTTGGAATCCTTAATTGGATTTTCAGACTTGTCGAAATATTCTACCGCCAGATCGTATTTTTAAGCAAAGACTGTTTACTTATTTGCATTTTTCTATAAATATATCAAGAATGACACACTTTATCAAGTGACAAAAGAAATTAAAATAAGGCTAAAACGAAACAACTTTAAGTTCATATTTGATTTATTTTTATTATATTTTATTTTTAGGAAAAAGGAACCAACAGGCCTAAGCCTAATTATAGATTCCCAATTATGGGATTATAGTAAGGTGCTTACAGTAAATAATTATAATAATAGATTAAAAATATGCAAACTTTGTTACCTTCCAGTCTGTCCACTTCCTTCTGGAGCTTCTGGACCGACCTTTCAGCAAACTCAGCACGCGATTCAGCCTACAGGAAAACAGTCAATTTTTTATTTTAAAAAATGATACTAACCGATCCTTTACGATACTGCGTAGCATTGCATAGCGTACGCGAAGTTTTGTTTTGACGCAATTTTTATCATTGTAGGTTCATAAGTGGAAATTGAATCACAAACTAACTTTCCACGCACGGCAATAAGTGGTTGTCTTAAGGGTCTTTTGTATGAGCGTCATAAGGATCTGCTGCTGTTAAGTCTAATTATATAGTAACTTAATGGCAGTAAAGTCCTGCTACGAATTTTTCGCACAATACAAGTGCATACATGTACAAATTGTACATATATCATACGTGCGAATCCTAGAAACATGGGAGGAGAGCTCGCAGCATCATAAACTAAGCATTTGACTTATGATGATTGTTCAGGAAAAAGTACGCTTACCTCCTTGAGCCTCTGAGTTTGAGTGCGGATCTGCTCTTCATAACCTTCCTCTCTCTGTGTGGCCTATTAAGTCCAAAAGAAATATATTTTTAAAAATAAATAAGGCTCAACAGTATCACTGGAAAAGGTACACTCGATACCGTGTTATAATTTAAATAAACCTCAATAACTTTACATAATAAATAAGATATCTTG
>JAQIYI010001827.1:0-10766 GCA_034700265.1 Polyzonium germanicum
GTTTCAAGTGACAGGAAGACGTCCAGTTCCCAGAAGACCATAGTTGACAGATTCCCAGAATCCTGATCCTTGGCTTATTGAGGCACAGATTGCAATTTCTCTGAAAGACCAAAGTATGAAAGAGTGTATAAAGACACCCTTGGCAATCCTCTGAGAATTTGTCTGGGTGGGTACTGGGTAGTGTGGTACATTAGCCATTAGGAGTCAGTCGGTTGAGGTCTCTCGTGTAAATATTTCCAGATGACACTTGTAGTTGAGGTCGCAGCTGTCGTTTCGTGTCTCTCCCCTAGTCCTAGGCCTAGTTCCTAGTCCTTACCCCCAGATTCTAGACCTTCTGCCATGCATTTTTGAGTTTTCAACTTGGAAGAGAGAGAGACAAAACAAGGCTTCCATTGAGGATTTATGCAGATGGTTTTTGAAAAATACATTGGGGCCTACAAGTCGAACTGTCGCTCCACTTCATCTCGTCTTCATGGCGGCATTTTGTACGATTTATGACCTTAAGTGGCTAACATGCCACGCAATAATGTGTTTCATTCAGAGGCTTATTTACTTTGCTAAGTTATAGACTGTGTCATTCGTGTAGACCTAGTTGGAGTCTTTTGGTGAACTGCAAAAAGTGATTTGTCGATTGTAGGCCATATCGCACTGCCATGGTCCTTGGCTTCGCTGAATGGCCGTATGATAATTATAATAACACTTCTCACTTAGTCTCGTGTTCTGCATCCCTTCTCTGGCTCCCCCTCCATTTTGTCAATTTAATAAACTCCGACCTCGATTTTTTTTTCGAGGGCCAGAGGGCGCGATTAAAGTAGCCTTTTGTGTGGGTGATCCACTAGGGAAGTCCCTAGAATTGCTTGACTTAAAAAAATTGTCACTAAATTGGATGAAAATTTGTCACATCCTTTTTGAAGCCAGAAAGGGTTAATATCGATTAAATTAAAAAAATGGATATGCCCAACGGTTGACAAATTTAGGACAACCCTCTGGAATCGGGAAAATAAACCTAGGTATATTAATGACCTAAACTAGGTCCGTCAGTAGCCTATTTAATACTTATTATGTCCGAGCGGGAGTAGTACTCGCTACGAACCACGTTCGTGTTAAAACGTAGGTTAATCCGGAAACCATTATTTGAGTTTATTCTATTGTCCAGTTTGCAAGATGGCCGGTCGAGATCCGGCAACGTGTCCGAATGTCCGTTCATCCGTTGGACTTTCCCAAAGACGGAACTGCCGATGAATGGAGGAATCTCTTCAAACTCTGCGCTTCTCAGCGGCTCTTTTTGCCCGTAAGTCAATAAATTAATTATGCCCATTGTCCAAATAAACTCATCAAGATGAAATAGGCCTAATAATAATAAAACAATTTCTGTGTAAAAGTCTCTTCTGCGAGACGTGGACGCGACTTTGTACGTGGACACGGACGTTGTCTTTCTCCGTCCTCTCGACGAGATCTGGAGGTTCTTCGACGAGATGAATTCTAGTCAGTTGGCGGCAATGGCTCCTGAAAATGAAGATTTCGCAACTGGATGGTACAATCGCTTCGCTCAGCATCCCTACTACAAACCCTTAGGTGAAAAATCCTATAGAATTGGCCTGCGAGTGTTTGTTTAAAGGTTAATCGACTTCAATCAATTAAAATAAATTGTTTCTTCTTAAATAGGCGTTAATTCGGGAGTGATGCTCATGAACCTCACCAGAATTAGGCAGATCGACTGGGAGCGCGAACTCGTTGACTTGCACAAAAAATACAAACAAAAGATCACGTGGGGTGACCAGGATCTGCTCAATATTTTCTTTCACCGCAATCCAGGTAAGCAGCCTACATTAAAAAATATTACAAAAAGCTGCAGAATTTTCGTTGAAAAGTTGCATAAACCTACATGTGGTCACCTACTCGTGCACTGTCCAATTGCACGTGTATTTTGAAATTTCAGTTCTTTCATTCCTAAAATTGCATCTTTTGTAGAAAAACTGTTCGTGTACCCGTGCGAATGGAATTATCGCACAGATCATTGCATGTACGCCAGCATCTGTCATTCGGCCGAGAAGCACGGCGTCGCAGTCGCTCACGGAAGCCGCAACGTCTTCCACGGCATCAAGCAACCGACATTCCGCGCCATCTTCGAGACTTTCCAGCAGGTATTTTTAAACACGTCGATTTCTCGTCCTTCCGATTCCTTCAAAATGCATAATTTTCTAATTGATTTTCCAGTATGAACTGGGCGAGGACTTGCGCACGCACCTTTTGGAACCGCTGCGTAGAAATTTGCAGCAGACGTTGCAGACCAACTGCGGCAAGATGTATCGCATATTCCTCAAGTCTCTCGAAAAGTACGTCTGAGCAATCGCTTGAAGGTCAACATCTGGTATCTCGTTCCATCCAAGTAAGCAATTTAAAGGTTTTCCACAAAACATAAAAAATTACCGTTTGCCATATTGCTGTGTTCTCAAATGCTTTTTATGGTCATTGTGGGACTGTATAAAAGGTCACAGGCAGCCATTAATAATTACGTAATTTTGTACGTAGGGTTGTACGTAATGTTGACTTCATGATGTCCGAAATTATGCTTTTTGGACAAAGCTTAATTGCTTCTTAGAACCGACATTGAGGCTGGAATCACTAATGACTTAAGAGCTGTCTCGACTTGAAAAGATCCCAAGACAGGGTCTGGTGACGTCATTTATCCATTCCCCCTGAATGGAAACATCACGTATTCTCAGCCAGTCTTGGGATTTTTTTCAAGTTGAGACGGCTCTAAAAGTCATTACCGTTAGCGATTCCAGCCTAAGATTTTGCACAATTTGCATTTGCATTTATGCAAAATAATCCTACGCCGTTAAGTGTTGAGTGTTGCCAATTTTTAAATTATCTTTTGTCTAAAAAGCATAGTTCTGTTATCGCCAGAGGTATGACTATATTAATTATTGCAATTGCTCATTTGCATAATCTTACTAATATGGTTTTACACTTAAATGTTTTTTTAAAACTTGAGGCAGTATGCCTAATCGTCGTCCAAATTACTAAACTACTAGTTACACGTAAGCCTGACCTTACGGGTACCGTAACGAAATGTTTTGCCAAATCGTAGTTCAAAGTTCAAATATAAGTATTTTCTCTGCTAAAGAAAATTGAATATTTGTTTTACAATTTATATATAGCCTACATAAATATATACAAGAGTTTTCTTTTTCTTTAAATTTAAGCGATCTCGTTTTTTAAAAAAAAGTTTTTTTAGTGATTTTAAACTTGTACATATTTTATTATCTTTTTAGCTCACATTTTTGATATTTTTTTGCGAAACATTTAGGTCACATTTATCTAGTGTTTGTGACTTTATCTTTGTGATGGACGTTTTAAAACGTTGGCAATTAGCCAACTTCAAATATTGAAAATTGTGTAGCTAGAATTTATACGCAGAACACTACAGTAATAAGCTTATATTTCGTGCCATTGAGATTTATTTTATTGTATTAAGAGCGCATATTGTATTATCGATATTGTAAACCGAACAGTGTTGTGTGATCGATAACATTTTTTCTAAGTTAAAATATATTTTCTAAACTTAAATATTTGTTATTTTATCTTCAATTTATCTGAGTCTCCCGCCTTTATGTCGTGAAGCAAATCACGTCACAACCACCATAGGCCACCAGATTAGGAGCACTACATTGCTCTACACCAGATGGCGCGCGCGTTGAATTTTTCAAGATGGATCCCTACGGCCACGTTCATGGTATCTTGAGTTTTTTGTTTTTCATTTTTCTTTGTTATCTTAGGAGTATTTTTTGTTTCAAACTCTTAAATCGGAGATGAGGATGTTCATCAAGGGAAAATTCTCATCGTCTATTTGGTACGTCTGTGATCCAATTTAATTGTAATTCAATTAAGAGGACGCATCAAGAATGGAACGTTTCAAATCCAAGATGGCGGTGGTAGCCGTCTGCTTTTTGCACGTCTTCGCTGTTTTTCTGTTTCTTCGCGGATTTTTTCCAACTGCGAATCCTTCATCGCCTAATTCAGGGGATCATCGAAACGCGTCCGATTTATATTCGCCGATCGTTGGCAGGACCGTTCTGCTGGTCATCGACGCTCTGCGAGCTGATTTCGTGTTCGGAGCAGCGCACATGCGAAACATGCCTTACCTTCAGGGCTTGATGAGAGGTCAAAGATCGATGAGCTTCGTCGCCAGAGTCGACTCCCCCACGGTCACGCTACCCCGCATTAAGGTAAAGCTACAACTAAGGAAAATGTTATAATGCTAAGCTAGACCATCTAGTAGGTTCGTCATGGGGAAATATTATATGATGAGCACGTAAATGGTGCCGAGTACGCTTGACGTACCGGTAGGTATCCCTACCTAAGGAACACGTGAATGAGGCTTGAGACTGTTTAACTCCATAGGATTACATGGAAACATTGGAAAGACACTCTCAAGTCGCGGGTTCAAGTTTTCCAGCTTTTCCATATTACCTTATACCTAAGGAACATGTAGGCCTACTCCCTATAGTCATGTGATAGTAATTGTGATGCCAACAGCTAAACAACCAAGCACGCAGGCAAGTAGAAAAACAGCAGACGCACGTGCCATTTAAGTCTGCGTGCCTGCTGCTGTCGGTAGTAGTAGGCTCGTATTATGCATTACCGAAACGATTTCTTGCAGGCATTGACTTCCGGCACGATTCCAGACTTCATCGATGTGGTCATGAATTTTGGCGCGTCCGAATATCTTGAGGACAACGTGATCGAGCAAGCGTTCAGACATGGCCATCGAATCGTGTTCTACGGCGACGACACTTGGATTCGTCTTTTCCAGCGGCAATTCCATCGAAGCGAGGGCACCACGTCATTTTTCGTTAAAGATTTCCACGAGGTATAGACCTACCAATTACGTTTCAGCCAAGACTTATTCATAAATCTCCATGACGTTAGTTTCTTTAGAAGTCATATATTATGTTGGCCCGGGAGGATAATTATGGAATACTAGCTTTACATGTAGGGATTTTAGGTCTATATTATACATCTAGGTACCGGTATTCTTAAAATTTAACCTCTGTATAAATCATAGGTAGACGATAACGTTACACGACACCTGGAATCTGAAATGGCACTCGACGATTGGAGCATGCTTGTGCTACACTATTTAGGTTTGGATCATATCGGACACGTGGTTGGTCCGCAGAGCGAACTGGTCGGTCCTAAGCTACGAGAGATGGACCATGTAATTCAACTGTTGGACGTAGCTCTGTCGAAAGAATCGGTTAAAGCTTGTCTTACTATTTTGTTTATCTGTTTTAATCCCATTAAAAGGCCGGCTAATTCAACCCCACGTATATAAATGATCGCGCATCATACAGGAATCGGGATTATCAATGACTTCGAAACTGCCGTCGTTACTTGTAATATGCGGCGATCACGGAATGAGCGACGCTGGCGGACATGGAGGATCGTCACATTCCGAGACGACCGTTCCTCTAGTGTTCATCAGCACTGCCTTTCAAGGTACGGTACGTCGTAGGTCCACACTTGTTAATGACGTCACTTCCATAAGTCCTAACAATCTATTTGTTCGATAATTAGGCCCTGGAGACGGCCTTGTCTTGGACGAAGTCCGTCAGATCGACGTCGCGCCAACCATGTCAGCTCTGCTCGGACTTCCAATTCCGAAGAAGAATTTGGGCCGATTGTTGCCCAGGCTCTTCGATGGATTGGACTGGAAGCGACGTCTACATTTGGCTCGCGTCAACGCAGCTCAATTGAAGGAAATTACCACATCCATCGACAGTAAGTTATGTTTAATTGTCACTGTAAAGGACTAATAGTATACCATAATTGTACGTGCTTCTTTTTGGTATGAATTTGTTTTATTTTAATTTATTTTAATGATATTATTTCCAATTAAAATTATTATTTTGCAGAGAGTTGTTTGAAGACTTTTGAAGCTGCAGAAAGGAAGCACTCTGATTGGTTGCGATCCTCAAGTGAGTCAGGTGACCCCAACGAGATCAACGCTCTCTATAGTGACGCCGCCGTTTGCTTCAGTGACGCTGTCGCATCGCGTCTCGTCGGCTACGACGACTACACCATGTTGCTGGCTATCGTACTGCATTTGTTAACACCATTTTACATCATCCTCCAAACCGTGTCTGGTATTGAGCTTTTTACGTCCAATTGCGTAAAGCGTTGGTTCGCCTTAATTTTGGCGGTATTTTTTGCGTCGCACTGTCTCATGTGTCGGACGTCGACGTTTTGCGCAGGTGAACGCGCTTGTTTTTTGTGCGGCTTTTCCATCGCTTCAATTATGTCCATCCTGTTGGCCATTATTTTCATCTCGTCTGCCTTTGTCGTCTTTTTAAGTGCCTTTCTGTGGAATCGACACCTGACGTCAGCAGCATTCCGAGAGACAAGTTTGAAATCTTGGCTTTTGATTGGCGGATGCGTCTTGCATGCCGTCAGTTTCGCGTCGACGAGCTTCATCGAAGAGGAACACCAGACGTGGTACTTCCTTTGCGTCACGTACTTTCTAGCCACTGCCATCTGGTCCAAGAATTCAACGCTGCAGGAATCAATCCTGATGGTCGGTTGCGCCATAATCTTTCGTGCAGCGCGAGCATGGAATTCCACCGGTGACAAATGGGCGCATTTGGATGACGTCGGTGATTTCTTTATCCTGTGAGTTCGATTATTTTTTTGCACATAATTCCTGATGTAAACCTATTTTTACGAACGTACATGAACTTAAATCAAATATTTCTCTGGGATATTTAACTTAAGTTGGTCTTTTTTGTTGTTGTTAACTTTGTGTTTAAAAACTCAAAATTGAAACGTCACACTTAATGCCTTAGGTTAATGAATTAGGCTAATTGTTATCTTCAAATTTTCTCGACTTTATTCATTTTTGTTCTTATGTTGGTATCTCTAAGGGACCAATGCCCTTATCGATGCCAACGTAAAACTTATAATTTGATAGACCTGAAAACAAAATCTGGCTGACGTGCGTTGTGATTGCTGGATTATTATTGGTCGTTGCGATGCGAGCGGAATATCATCGACTACCCATCACTGCGCTTCTAGTCACGACCTTCTTTGTCACCTATCTGTATCACGCAGCTAATGGAACTTTGTTCACCTTTATAATTTCCGAATCCAGGTGCGTTTACTTTTTTCATCAGTTTTTTTTTTGCCAGGGCAAATAGTGGGCAAGAACAGACGACAAATAATTTGGATACTTAAGAGATTTAATTAGAAATGCGTGCAAAGAAAATGATGGAATTGGTTTCATTCATTTAGATTTGCACCATTTACGAAGCATAATCTGAATTTTATCAGTAGCATATCAGTCTGCTTTTGGCCTTCTTGCCCGGGCAATATAAATAATTAATTAAACGATTCATTCCGAGTCAAAAATTGTTTAATTAAATATGGTAGGCATAGACGGGTTTATTAGTTTTAAATTGACTTAGGCCTAGTAATTATTTAAGATTTGTGAAATTATGATAACTCAGGCCTAATCTGACAAATTTAAGTTGGTAGAAAAATTGCAATTTTATTTAGAGTGACTGCGCTCTGGTTGGCCCGCTTAAACTACGCTATTGTCTTGTTGATTGTCATTCTGGCCATCCTCACGAGTGGCGACACATCCGATCGCATTGAATCGGTCGCGACTGGTTGGATCTCCGTTTCCGCGCTCTTGCTTCGACCTCACAACATCCCTTTGCTCGCCTTTTGGACGACAACGAATAAACTTATGCCCTTCCGGTGGGGCGCCGATACGAAATCGCCGGCGCATGAAGACATCGTCATGGTCGTCGTCAACGTTTGGTTGGCTCAAGCAGCGTTCTTCCAACAGGTTTGATTAGTTTATCACGAATTGGACCAACCCAGAAATGGGCGCCTTCCAGATTAAATTAGTTATAGTAGTAACTTAATGACTTATTTCTCAAGGGAAACGCCAACAGTTTAGCTCGAGTCGAGCTGACCAGTGGCTACGTCGGTCTGCGGACGTATGAACCAGTGCTGGTTGGAACTCTGTTGGTTGTCGCCACCTATGCCGGCACCGTCTTCTGGCTGCTGAGTCTATACGCGACCATCCAAAAGAGAAACAGCGAAAAAAGGTTTATTTTTAATTTATTTTAAATCTATAATTGGGACATTTTCGCTCTTGACGTCATTTTGTTCGCGCAAGGTTTGCCTCCGTCGGAAGTTGTTTTTTGACGTTGCTCGCTGTCCGTAGCCTGCCTTGGTGCTTCTACACTGTGGTCGTCTACACGCAGCGCTACCACCTTTTCGTCTGGACAGTCTTTGCGCCTAAACTACTGTTCGAAGGTATGCTCTCACTCGTCTACGTAGCTCTAATACTGTTTGCACTGATCACTGATGTCGGCAGCGGATGAGATTAAATCTTTTCATTTGCCGTAGTTAAAATCTGTGTCGTTTTTTCAATTATTTTAATACGCTTATCTATCTTTTAACAAACTTTTCTTTGTGAGCCGCGTCTTCAGAATTGGTAAAAGCTATTTGTTATTTTTATATGCTCACTGTTAGTTTAACTTTTGAAGTTTGAAAGTACCCTACGGTATCGACCGTATTGATCAAAATCTGATCAAACTTTGTTAAACAGTTGTCATTTTTTCATTTTGACAAATTCGTTTTTCAATTATCTTTCTGAACCACTATTATGTGTGTTTTATAGGGCTAGTCTATACCTAGCTAGTAAATTACTTGATTTATTGATTTAAATGTTTTATTCCAAATTGTACTAAATTTTATTTTTTCGAGGGCGTGGATATGATACGCCTCGATGCCCGTTGGTTTTTAATAGCGACGCATTTTATTTTTTGCAACCTGGGTAATACAAAATTGAAAATAAAAAACCGGTATTTGTTTCCTCAGTTTCATTTATTTATCAAAATTTTACATTTAAATGAAAACAGAAAATGCTAGACGAATTTCAATTGTAATTCAATCTTCACCGATTCTCCGCTTTTTATTCCATGGACGACGCTTTTTGCCGTCTCATTCGATTTGCTGGAAAATAAAAAAAATGTTAGCCTAGTTTAGTTACCGATAGGCCTGCTTTAATGTAATTAGACCTAAACGTAGATAAACGTGTAGATTAGAAAAAAAGTTTCCCTACCTTTCCTCCAGTTCTTTTTTACATTTCTGCAAATCCTGGCTGATTTTAAAGTTCATTTGTTTGAACCATTTCAGTTCGTTTTTCTCCTTTTTCAGAGCTTGTTCCACAGCATTCGTTTTTCTGTTGGCCTCCTTGACCAACTTTCCTTTCTCAAACAGCTGTTTTCTCAAAAAGTGCACATTCTGCTGCATATTGGAGAATTCCTTTGCCGTGGGACGACGATCGTCCTCCATGGCAGCTCTGGCATTGTCAAGCGTCGAAGGCTGAGACGGCGCCGGTGGCGGCGGCTGCTGCCACGGATGTTTCTGCCCGAAGATCAAGCGATTGGTCACTGGCTGCCCGCACTCATAGCACGTCACCAAGTTGGTGACCTCACTTGTGTCGCATATCCCTTGAAATGCGTGCCCACAAGGCAGCAGTTTCACGTAAGCCTTGTCATCCCAAGATCGAGACGCGTCCGAACTAAAACTTACGGACATGTCAACTTTGACTTTTGCGGATAGCGGTTAGGTCCTAGCCGCCAAGAACAAATTTCCAACATGGTTAATGAATAAAATAATAATAAAATTAATAAAAAAACAGAAAATCTAAGATTAAGAAGGCCGAGTTACAATGTATTCCCATAAACAGTACCATTAGGCCTACTCAATGGATTGGGCCTAATTTAATTTAAAATATTTTGTATTCTTAATTAGATTAGGCTTAATCCATTAAGTATTAGAAATAGTAGGCCTATGCCTATCAGTATTAGTGTTAGTAGGCCTATAAGTATTAGAATTAGGCCCTTTATACTTACGAGATAGGTTAATTCAAATTATAGAATTTTCCAATTCTAATAAAAAAAATGTAGGCCTAATCAATTAATTATTCCTTACCAAAACAAGTCAATTGCGCCTATAATGATGAATGATAAACACGATGACGGGAGTGATACGATGGTACGCTAGGACCAAGGACAAGTTATCTAAAGTAAGGCGGACTTAATTCCTTCATGTGCCCTTTGCCCCGTCACTCGATCTTTTAGCCCCCCCCTCAGCTCCCAACTCAATGTACGCACTGTGCTAGGGTAGAGGTGCAGGTGACGCCATATTCTCACTTAGCGCAACAGGTTGATGACGTCACAATGTTAGGCTACACGTCTACGTCGCAAATATTATTTCCACTTTGGAGTGTTCCTTGGACGATTTTCAATTTGTTTTAACAGTTTAATTAATAATTACTTTCATTTGTACATTGTCTTCAGAAAAGTTAAGTATTATAATCATTATAAATTTACGGTACCGGTATCCGGTATGTAAGTTCACATTTTTTTGCATAATTTTAATTTACAAGTTTTATTAAAATTTGACCATAGGACATCCCCTTCAATGTGCCCTTTGAATCCAAACGCAAGCGGAGCAGCTCAGTTGAAATCTTTGATTGTCTCGACGTCCTCTGGCTTCTGGAGCACCATGGTAACTCATTAGCCCGGATATTAATTTCCTTTAGTTACTTGTATGTGTATCTTATTTATTTATTTTAGATTCACATAGAAAAGTTTTATTTTACAGATAACCACAATTAAGTTGTCTTTAACCAGAAAAGACAAAAAAGCAACGAGGAAAAAATTATAAATTTCTTTGCCATA
>JAQIYI010001828.1:0-10760 GCA_034700265.1 Polyzonium germanicum
GGGTCCCACATAAGCCATTGCTTGTGCGTGGGAATACAATACAAACATCCATGTGGTATACGCGGGATTCGAACCCATAGCCACTGAGGAGGAATGGATTTAGAGTTGGTCACTCTAACCACTGAACCACAGTGGTACAGCGTAAATGTGGCTAAGGGCGGAAATGAGAAGTCGCGACAAAAGAGTGCGGTGCGAGTGATTGAGCGTGGTTAGTATTTTAGCCTGGAACGCTGCCGCCATTGTAACACCATTGCGTCAGCTTGTGTTGGCGTGTTATTGTCTAAAGCACTAGCCGAGGCCCAATGGACGAATTTGCCACGAATTTCACGCGAATTCATCACGATTGGTCGTCACGAATTACTCATGTGAATGATGTGATCAATGAATCCTGGTCATCGATTGCCAATGAACAGGAACGAATTTGTTCGTCAAAGTTCAAATCGTTGAACTTTGCTCATCTTTAATCGCTAATTCACTGATTCGGAAGAGCTCCCGGATGTTTAGCAGACGATTTCCCATGTTTATTGTTTCTTGTTCCGCTCGTGTCGTCGAAGCTCAACACGAAATAAATTTCGCGTCGCTGGCTTTCGTAAATAGACAGGATAAGAATCACGTAAAAATCAACGAAATTTTTTATGATGGTTTTAGCGTCACGTTGATTTCTACGTGTATCTTATCCTGTCTAATGAAAAATGAACACGAACTCCATAAGTCAGCACAGATTCATTCGTTTGTTCGTGAAACCCGATTTATGCAGAAAACTATAGGAAAAAACATACGATTACAAAATTGGACCGTTTAACAAAATTCCAGGTTTCTGTTTTTCTTTTTAATTAGGTCTACAGACAACCAAATAGGCTTACTCTACATCTACGAGTACGAACGTAATGTGGGAACCAGCAAGTGCATTGTGCAATCTTTTGCCCTCGGGTGAGATGCTGGTATTCTAAGAATAATGCTCCTTCCCCAGTTAAATGCCAACAGAGTACGGTAGGCTAAAAAAAGCAGCCAGCTTCACCAAACAACAAAACATGGAAAACAACTCTTAATGAACAAGCCGAGTCGGCAAATATAATTGGGCGACAAGCAAAGAACGAACTAGTCCCAGGCCTAGTTGTTCTCGAGCTTTTTTTTCTTTCCATGTGTCTTTCAAGAAGGTTGCTAATAAATGCATGACAAATGTGTGCGTTTCGGTATCCACAGTGATAGAGCTAATCTACGATAAGCCTAAATCTTCCTGCTAGTTTTCTGTACATTTTTCCTTTTACAGCAGTCCAAGGGTCTATTTATAAATCAAAGAAAAACCACGGCTGTATGTTTGCACACTCTGATAAGCCTTAATTTTCTCAGAAATTCTTCAATTCACCGGAGTTTAGACTGAGGCCCAACGTCATAACAAAATCAATAACAATTGCCTAGTTCACAGTGCCGCTATACGCTATACCGCAACAATGCAAATTCGTATGCATCCAATCCATCGTACCGGTAAGTACGAAAGTCTGGACCCAACCCACTACGGTAAATGTGTTTAGCATATTTTGCTATTAGGTTTTAAAAATCTATTTTTTAAGATACTATTTTTTGTTATTTTAGATTTCTTTAAATAAATATGCCTATTTATAGCATTTATTTGAAATAATATAATGACCCCCGATCACCTCATCGAGATTTTTCATTGATTCAGCGTAAATAATGAAAAGCACGAAATAAAATGAAAATATTGTCGTGAAATGTCGTTGAATAAGGTGTTTCATCAGACGAACGGTGATGTTTTTGTTTTGAAAATCGGTGTCGCGCCCCTTTAAAAATGTAGGCATAGAACTTCTTAAAAAATAATGAATTGTTCCAACTAATTGAAATGTTACTGAATTCACATCTATAGTGTCAATTCTTAACGAGCTAACATTGTAAAAGAAACATCGATATCTATTGACTAGAAGGAATAATATCGATGTGTTCTCCATGTAAAACGTCCACAATTATTGATGGATGCCGGTACTCGTATTTTGGAAAATACATTGTACTGTATATGGCTCGTATTTTTGGACTGTTGGGAAATTCGGTCATCGTGTGTTTAGGGTCTCAGTAGGTTTAGCCCTAATTTACAAAATAAGACAACCTACATGTAGGCCTATTTCATCTCTGCTTCTTTATAATTTACGAGCCTATCAACAAAAATGACGGGCTGTGAAGCGGCCATGTCGCCTTGTTGCATTTTATTGGTTGACAATTATCAAGCAATAAAATGCAACTTCACTTTCAATTGTAATTGAAAGTGATTTCTACTCATCTTGTCAAATCCTTGCCACCTATAGGCCTACAATGTTCGAAATGGAAATCATTAGGTGCCAGAAATCTGAGCAAAAGCAGGATCAAGCACAGATCTAGCTGTGTACTAGTTATAAAAATCAGTGTTTTTAACATCTACAAACTTACTTTGGATTCCTCATGAAGAAGTAAACTGTAAGGCCAAGAGTGACGAGAATCAAGACGACACCGGATATTGAGCCGACAGTTAAAACTGTTAAAAGCATGAAAAAAAGGCCTACATGTAGTCGTTATGGCAATGATTTATTAAAGGCGCCTGTGGCTCAAAATTAGGCGCATCTACATGAAGCACATAACGTTTACCGGAAGTGAGGTTAATTATTTTATTTCAAATAAATGCTAAAAATAGGCATTTTTATTGTAACAAAAAAATCTAAAACTACAAAAAATATTATCTTTAAAAATAAAGGGAATTGAAAAACCTAAAACCAAAAAACGTCAAACTTCTTGTCGCTTCCCCTTTAATACCTAGAACACAACTGTTGGACCGACAACTGGAGTCTCCGGGCTCGAGACGGAAGCGTTCATCTTCCGGTCCGCAAACGCTGGAATCGTGCGGGTTTTCTTGCATGAATCTCGACAAACTACATCGCCTGATGAAAACCTTCTTCACGTCTTTGTTCCCCTCGTAACTGCAGTAGCTCTGCTTCGACCAGTCGATCCATTGTTCTGAAATATATTAAATATTCACTCAACAATTCAATTCAATTATGTTCAAAAGTAGAGAATCGGCTTAATTAGCTCACCAGTTGGTAAGCTCTGCGACAGCGACTGCGAAGTCGTCGCCTCCACATCCTGCACCTCCGTTGAGGGCTCGGCCTGTGCCACCAGAATTAGAACTTCCAAAACGACGAGCGGCCATAGTTTCTTCGGAATAAAATACTTTGCGTCGTTCGACGTGCTCATACTTATACAATGGCGACTAAACTATATGACTAGGTAGCGGTTATGATATTAGGCCGTCGATCGTCAAGCAGCTATGTTTGATCGCATGGCTGCCCGTTAACAACTGCTGCATGGAAGTAGTAGTTTCATTTTAAATTTCGAAATATCCAAATGATCTAATTGAGTCATTTATTTCGTAGAAACATAGACAGGGATATGGTGGCAGAGAAGGAAAAAATAAAACCAGGAAGCGCAAATGCACTTATTGTGCACACATACATATATTTCAGCCAACTAATTGTCTAACTATAATACAAAAATGTATAATACGCTCGTAATAGTAATAATTAAAGAGTAGGCGTATTTAATTAATTAAAGCATTTTTTTTCTTTTTTGCAATTAGTGGGGCTACCGAACTGATTCACACGTAATTAACCAAGGCCGTTAGCATGAATTTATTTAGGAGGCTAAGCTTTTACCAGCGACGCTCGTAAAAAGCTTAATACCGGCACATCAATAAAGTTTTTTTTTGTGTTTTTTTCAATGTAGGGCCTACCGGTACCAGCATGGTCTATATATTCCTATGAATATACACGTATTGACCAGTAGGAATCCAGGACTCTTTAACATTGAGTAAACGTGTCCCGCGCTTTTACAAGCCTTTTATGCGGTACCGGAACTGGTACCAAGAACTCTGGTAACGGTACCGAGGTTTACCTAAAACCTAGGGTGAGTTAGGTCCTATATTTTATAAGCTTTTTTTTTATAAGATTTTATACGTTTTTTACGTTATGGTACCAAGAATTCTGGTAACGGTACCGAGGTTTACCGTAAACCTAGGGGTGAGTTAGGTCCTATATTTTATAAGCTTTTTTATATAAGTTTTTATACGTTTTTTATAAGTGTTTTTATAAGTACCGGGTATTTTCACAGTTTACGGTAATTTCCGCTGGAGGGCGCTCGCCAATGTAAACAAACAAACAAAATGGCGTCCTTGCTGTCGGACGAGGATTTCCAAAGACTGCAGGTTAGTAATAGCTAATAATTGATTGATTTGTGTCAAATTTGACCCAATTCTATCATTTTTCACGATCAGAAATCGTTATTTCAACCTTGAGCTCGGACGTTTGCGTGAGCGTCAGTCGACGGAGGATAGAAATAACATCGTTTAGCACTGGCGAACAAATAGGCCTCAACAGTTTATCACGGTTTAACCTACATAATTGATTTTTTGCAGACACAGCTGATTGACCTGAAGACATCAAACTACTCGCTAGAAGAGTACAACAGGAACCTGCAAAATGGTGAGCATGACTAGAATGCGTTCGGTACCCATGTAGGCCTAAATAAATATAACTGCACCGTTTGTACCAAATTGTACGCGATGCGCAGTACGGTAGGCCTTTCCTTTACCTCGTGTTACGGGTTCAATTCCTGCAGCGACTTCGATGTTGTGCAATTGTGTTTGCATGTTATATTAAGCTATTTACTCAGAGAGTTTGTATATTATATATAATGGCCTCACTGACCCGTTCACTATTAAATACTAGACTATTAGTACCGGTACACATACATAAGACTAATAATGCCCGATTGAGAGCAGCACATATCAATAACAACATTAAATACGGTATTTAAAGAGATCGGAAGTCTGCAACAGAAATTGGACGTGCTCGAGGGCGAGCATCAAAAGGCGCAGAAAACTATCTTCAAGAGCAAGAAACTTAAGGTTGGTCATGGCTCAAATTTAACATTTATGACTATATTGTACAAATGTACAAACTAGAATCAACTTGTAACATATATGTACTTAATTACGTATATAGGAAGTTGAATCGCTGCTTCAGGAAAACGAGAACCTACAGTTGAAGTTGCAAAGTCAAGAAGACGAATTTCGTCTTCAAAACATGACGCTCATGGAGGAACTGTCAACGGTAACTTAACAAGTGTCAAATTAAAGCTTGAGAATCCTGAATGTATCTTTATCAAAATATATATTTTTTAATATAGCTGCTCACTGGCAACAATAATCTGGAGAAGGAACTTCAACTTGCGAAAGAGCATCAGAAATGTGAGAGAAGCGCTGATGACGGCCACCAGAACGAAAGTCGACGAGTCTCAGCAGAAAACGCAGCTCTAAAGAAGACCCTGAACGGTTAGGACTATTATTCGAAGCCTAATATTCACAAATTTCAAAAATCCAACTAATTTATCCGTGTTTATTTGAAACAGAAATGCTAGAGAATCACGATAAGGAGGTTTCGAAACTGAAAAAGATGATACGGTATGTCAACGTAACGCTGTTTAATTATTTGCGTTTGAAACTTAAAGGCTTAATTGAAATTAACTCCTAGAGTATAGTTATTTTGTTTGCTTTTGCGCGACAAGCTTCCATAAAATCGAGCCTAAAGGATCGGGGTGGTTTCGTTTACATGTTTGAGTTTTTGTTCAATAAAAGTCTAGTCTTAATTCGTTTGAATTTTTATTTTTGCCTGTACAGTGGTTTAATGGCAGCTAACGAACCTTTGAATGAAACGACTGATGGCGAGGGTGACGAAAGGTCGGATGAGAAGTATTTTTGTTTTTAGAACTGGGCCTTGTTTCAGAGACAAAAGAATAGAATTTATTACAAATAAATATTCACTCAATTAAGCTTGCGTTGGAGTCACACACTTAGATAGCACTTCTGTTTTCGTTAAATAAATTTTAAGATTAAATGCAAGGCATTTTTTTTTTCTTTAGTGTTTTCCAACAAGCCAAGAAGGACGACTACGAAGTGGTCGAGGTCGGCGAGCGAGAAGTTTCTTATCGAAAATCTTGGAGCAGTTGCTCATCGGCCATGGATGTCTTCCAGGCGATCGAGGCCAAGAACGAAGAGCTCGAGTCCCGAATCAAGGAACTTTTGGGTAAGTGAAAGGGGTTGGTTGGATTCACTAAACTATTGTGATACATGTAGGCCTACCGGTAAGAAGAAAAAGTAGACATAGTTTTTCTTCTCCATGACTACCATAAAAATGGTTTATTCGTTGGACTCACTCTTTAGCGTCATGTAAAATACCCTGATTTCTTTAGAGCTAAAGTTCCTGCTGGACACCGAGAGAGAGGAGAAACGGATGCTTCAAGAAGAAATGGACGAAAGAAACGAAAAGATGCGTCTTCAAATTCGAGAGCTGGAAGACACAGTCATGGGACTAACAGAGAAACTAAAAAAGAAACAAGACAGGTAGGTGTCCAAGATCTAGTGAGACATTGCCAAAGCCAAACTAACGTTTGAGTTAGTTAAGATCGTGCACTTCTTTCAGCCTGACGCAGTTGCAAACCGAGAAAGAGACGATGTACGAGGAGAACAAGATTGCCGTTACAAAGTTCCACGATTCGAAGGATCAAGAAATTCTTCAGCTTCAAGAACTGTCGCAACGCCTGCAGACCCAACTGAAGAACGCCCTCCATGTATGGCAAACCTTAAGCACGTCTCTAAATTTCTAAAACAAATCCCAAAAAACAGATTTCTCACCTGGCCATTGTTTGTGTTCGTTTGTTTTATCTCAGAACGTGCAGGAAGTGAAAGTACAGTCGGAACGAACAATTGGTGACCTTGAATCGCGCTTGTCCAAAGCACACTCCGAACTGGACGGTCAGGCGGCGGACAAGTTGAGATCGCTGGAAGCCGATCGGATAGTCCTACAAAGTCAGCTGACCGACGCAAAAACTATGATCGAAAGAAATCACGTCGAGAACGAACAACTCAAGGAACAACTCGATGTCACTTTCGCACAATCCGAATCGGTGGTGATGAGATTGAGCGCTTTGGAAGAGAACAACTCTGTGCTGACTACGACCTTAGACAACGTCCAAAAAGCAAGTTACTTAAAACTAACGTCAAACGTATTTCGTTTTAATTGTAACAAAAAAAAATAAAAATAAAAATAAAAAAATGATTGTCAGAGCGAAGTGCCAACATTCGATTGATCTCGCGTGTTACACACTAATAGCCTAGTTTAACATTTGCAGACTGCGGACAAGAGGAAAGTCCTGCTCGACGAAATGGCCATTCACTTGCAGACTAAAACCGACGATGGTCAACGTGAAATTGCGAGAATAGTCGACGAGTACACTCAGCAAATTGAAACACTCAGCAGGAAGATCGAAGATGGGGCGGTGAATATACAGTGTATAGTCTTAACCTGCACGAATTTTTCCAACAACTCAAAAAATAAAACTAGTCTCTCGTCGTTCTTTCAGGTTTTAACTGCAGACCTCGAGAAGGCTCGACAGAAGATCGACGATTTAGAAACCGAGGTGCAGAGCCTCGAGTGCACTCGCGGCTGGTTTGAGCGTCGCCTCAACGAGGCTGAAGAGAGCCTTCAGAGCGCCAGCCTCCATTACGAGTCGGCACTTACGAGAAAGACGGAAGAACACGAAACCAACCTTCTCCAAATGAAAACAGAGCTCAAGGCCACAGTAGAAGACCTGCGCACTCAGCTGGAAATCGCCAACGCTCAGAAAGCCGAGTTCGAGGAGATCATAGCCAAGTGTCAACAGGAGACGAAGGACGTCCTCGAAGATCGAAAAATACACGACAAGAAAGGAGCTTCGATTGTAATTAATTTTTGTATAAATTATTATCAAATTTTGTAATTAATAAAATTGTCTTTACACCTTTTTTATTTTTTGACGCCTAATCGTCTTTGGTGTTTTTGTTTTCTTTTCTTTAGGTAAAAGATCTTAAAAGACAGTTGCAAATCGAACGTAAACGAGTCGAGGCTCTACAAGAACGATTTCAAGAGCTTCTGAATGAGTCTAGTCATAATCGAAATGGTCAGTGTACATATGAATAAGAAGAGGGTGGAAATGTCTAAATATTCTTCCAATCATTATGTTTTCATTATTTCTAATTCTAGCCGCGATAGAGCAATTTAAAATTGCTGAAATGGAGAAAACAGAAACGGGGTATGTGTTAAAAGTTAAAACACAAATATAGATTTTCAGTCTTAACCCGATTACAATTGTTTCGCAGTTCCATCAGTTCGTGGAGCATGATGAGTGGAGGTGGAAATTCGGAAGTGAAAGAGGGCAGCAAGGAGGACGGGAGTGGCAAGGTCAGCCTACAGAACGGCAACGTACGTACAGTAGGCTAAAACTACATGTAATTAATCTGAAATTTGCATTTCTCCTTATGTGCATTTTATGAACTTATCCCCAACAAAGCCTGGGGTTAAAATTCTTTCCAGTGTTTAAATATATTCATTTTTAAAGATTTTGCTTTGATTCATTTATAAAGGTTTTGCTTCGATTTATTTATAAAAATGTGGCTTCGATAAATTAATAAAGATTTTGTTCGAAAAAAAAAATCTCCAGTCTCCTACGCCTTCAACCAATGTCCTGGAAGAAAACGAAACGCTGGTAGCGAAATGCGTCGATCTACAAGAACGCAAATCCGATTTAGAAGAACGAGTGAGCAATGATCCGCGCACCAAAGGTTAGCCTATCCTAGCGATTCATATCTCACAGATATGTTTGCATCATTAACTTTAGCTGAGCTACTTGGAGGAAAGCAATGCTGCCATGGCTGAAGATATCGTCGAGAAGACGGCCATCATTCAATACTACTGCATGAAAAAGACATCAGGTCACAGTGTTTAGATCAACAAAAAAAAAATCAAGATTCTATTTTGTGGATGGGGAAAATAATTCGGGCAATTTCTTTTGTATGTCTCAAGATCCAAACGTGAGTGCCGCAGTCGACAAATTGACCGTCAAGCGCGTGTTGGATTTCATCAAGGATCGTGGAGACGAGAACCAGCGAAAAATCAATCATCGATTGCAACGAATTCTCGAGGAATATCTGACCAAAAACATGCACTTGGAAAAGGTGGGTCAGGCAAAAACGAGTTGCACAAAGTACGGTCGCTCAGGGGGAAGATAGAGAAATATTATGTGACAAGTTTCGCAAACTTTAAAACTTCAGTTTGCTTTCTTGTATTGGCTATGAGCCCTATGGGGTATTACTAGGTTAACTTTTACTTCTTGCGTAGGAAATAATTTAATTTTTGAAAACTCACCCGTTCCTGTTTTCAGGATCTGGATGTCCTTTCCAAAGAAAACGCACATTTGAGACAAGTGGCTGGTATCGTCGCATCCGCTGTTAATCCAGCACAGTAATAAACCAAAAAGGAGAATCTCGCAAATAACGAAGAAACCAGGTCGCACTAAAAAAATTAAATATTATAAAAAAATATATATATATATTTATCTTTGTATTTATATTATCTATATTCATATTACGTATTACATATTAATTAATATTGATATTCTCTCTGTACAGTTGGCTTTACTTAACGGTCATGAGTGAGTGATTTGTCTATGATTATGTTTATTCATACTCTGCCTGACCCTAATAAGAGTGTTTTAGACATTAGTTTGATATTAGCTCGAGATTATAAAATTTTAGAGCACGCTAGAGTGTATTGATGAACGTAGTTATAAAACATTGTAGGCATAGAGAATATTTTAAATGGTTTTTATTCAGTTTCAAGTTTTCAACGCATAATCTTAAAATGCCGCCTTAAAGAACCCATTTTTTTCGTGAAATTTATTAAGTCTAGACTATTTCAAATTAACGTTGTACAATCTAAGATATATTAAGGCGTTTATGGTAACCGAAACAATAAAAGATTACGCCTTCATTATAGGGTACTCCCTTAGTTTTTTAATTCTGATATATTTGTTTATTATTTCTTTGTGTGGTTAAATTGTCATTATTTGTAAAGGTACACTGTGCATGTATGTTTGTATGTATAAAGGTGATCGATGCACCTACTTAAAGTATTCAAATATTATATCGCATACTTCTTTGAAGACACACTCAAGCCTCGAGTGTTGCTCCAAATCAGTTGTGACTAACATCATTGCAATGAATTTTTAAAATAGGCCTATTGTGTTATAACCATATATAGGATAGTTGCCGGTTATCAATAATTGTTCTTTATTACTTTTTTATTTGTCAACTGTGTAGCAAAGCGGTCAATAAAATGATAGAAACAAAGCCTAATACAGCTCCATGATCAGCAGATGTTAATTAAATTAAGCTTAATTGCGTTTGTGTGCAATTTTTTTTTGCTCATTTCAACTCAATTAAAATGATGTTAATGGGTCGAGATAACGTCCGACGTTGCGCGCATGCGCAATATGCAGATGCGGTGTCAAATGATGGCGAATTGAGCTCTTCTGCATGTATTTGTATACATGCAGCGCTCTCTTTGCCTGTCCCTTAAATCAGCGGTTATGTTCGCATTCCTTAGGGAACGCGAACAGCAAATGCGTGTGTGTAAGTACCCTGCAGGCATTTTTACATGTAAAACAGAATTAAATTCCACAAAACTGCTCCTTCACTTTCATCCAGTTCACCCCTTAAGGTTGACAGCGAAAACAAATGACTTCATTCGCTACAAGGAGCATTGCAGTAGCCTCGATCTTTGCACATAAAATGGTCGCAACAACAACACCAGCAAACATATAACGGGAAAACAAACTTTGGCTAACACCAG
>JAQIYI010001829.1:0-10760 GCA_034700265.1 Polyzonium germanicum
AATTTGTTCATAAGATTTAAATAGATTAAATTCAATAAATTAAAGCCAGCGTCAATTAGTTAATGAAATTTAAATAATTAAATTCAATAAATTAAATTGCCAGCGTCAATTACATGTAGTTACTAAAATTGAATCAGTTGAATAAGGCCTACAAGTGTCAAATAATTTGTCAATTGTTAACAGTATAACAGCGATCTTCTCGTGGCAAACATTGACGTCATCTGTAAGGAGTCAGGCCGTTATTGATGAATGTTGCATCTTCCTCGACAGGTGAGCCGCGGTGCGGCTCGATGGGTCTTTGCAGAAGAGCCTGCTCAATGCACTTAGGCGTCCTAGAAGGATGACCAACATACTCGTCGCATACGGTTCCATGTCCATCAGCTATGAAAAAAAACAAAATTTAATTAGGCCTCCATTCTTGGGACTTTTAAATATATTGATTAGATTAAATTTGATCTCAATTTAGAATCTAGCAGTGAGCTAGATTCACTACGGTAAGTATTTTATCCTGTTTTATTGCGAACAAACGCTAGACATCGAGTTAAGGAATTAGGGTAGAAATGTACGGTAACTAAACTTCTTAACTGCTTGTGGGTAATCTATGAAACTAATGCCTTCTGTAACTGTGTAGTCAGCATTTTGATTTCATCAAAAATAGCCACAATAATAAAAGAAACATAAGCTTCAAAAATGTAAACAAATTTGTATTGTGGCTCCACTTTTGATAAAATTCAAGACTAATCACTTTCTGACTTCCACTTGCACGTTCGGCAGTAAACTTCAGGAACATTCACAAGGATCTTGTTTCAGTGTAGTACGCATAAGTACCGTACGGCAAAGAAAACAATCAAGCACGTCCAAAAGGGTCCGGGTTATTTAAGAAATATCTCGCATCTCTCACCGATGCTGGAAATCCATTCATTGGCGTCAACATGTCCATACAAACAAACACTTGTTTCCCCCATCCCTCGTTTGCAGGAAAAATCTGGTTGTTTTTGTGGCGTATTGTGCAGTGTACGGTATAGGAATGCCTGAAGTTTACAGTCCGAGGACTACGACCATACAAAGGCATACATGCAAGCACAAGTTAAATCGGCTAGTCAGGAATGCGCCAATACCGGTATATTTGTGCTAGTCATCGGCGCCGATTGTTCAGAAATTCTAGAATTTTTATTTGATTTCTTTTTAGAAAAGGTGAACCCAGACAAACTGTCCAATTATAGGTTCCCATAAATCAAATGGCATCGGTAGATATTTTTGTTGCCGATTTTTTAATTTTTTTATTTTGTCTTTTGATGGTGGAATTTTGCAAAAAAATAAGTTACAATCGGCCAATCACCGACGCCGATTGTTTGAAATATTGTTTATCTTATCATTTATCTATATCAATATCGATTTTTATATAAACTTTTTTGTTATCCACCCAAACCTTAATTCGGCACTATATATGGGAAAATATCCGCTAATACCGATTCATGACTTTCGAATAATCGGCGCATCAGTAAGCCTAGCGGTTGCATAGGCATCAAACGCAATCTATTTTAAGTAATTTTTAAAAATAATTGCCCTGTAGGCCTACGTGATGATTTTTGTTGTCTATTAGCGAGAAAATTGGCTCTGCATTTATAGTTTTATACACTATACAATTAAAACACGTGTTCTTGTTTTTAGCTTTGTCGCAATGAAATAGGAACCTTAGTTTTTCAATTATACTCGTGCTTACATTTGTTTGAATGTTGAATTGTTGATAGTCGCCGGCGTTCCAGGAATGCAATCATCGTCTGTAAGATAAATAAAATAGTTTAATTTAAACATACAACAATAGGCCTAGGTTAAATTAAACCTTAGTTGAGTTTTTTTTAATTGGGCGAGCGAGCGAAGGACACCTGGCGCAAATCAAAATTGTAGGCCTAGTACGAGCTTCAAATGGTTCTTAATGTTAGTCCGCGGACATCACATGTCCGTAATTAAAAGCAGGTACAATAAATTATTTAATCTCACATCTGTCTCATTTCTCGTTTCGTTTATTTTAAGCATGAAGCTAGTAGAAAAGAAGGGGACGAATGTTTGATAGGAAATTATTTTTGAAAAATGGTTACAAAAGGCTGCCATGATATTCGCTCACGCAAATAATATGTTGACAGCGCTACCTGCAGAAAAACGTTGCGTTTTCAGAAGCCATATTGATCTAGGAAGGCAGTTTTTAAAAAAATGTATTCCTATTGGTTTTGACTTTTAAGCTACCGGTATTAAAGTGGGCCTCATTATTATGGCTGGTTTGCATTTTGAATGGCGGAGTCGACTAAATTCTTTGTGTTTATCTGTCGATATCAACAGCGCAGGGAGAGAAAAGAGAGCTAGCAATAGCAGACATGCTTTTGTAACCATTTTTCCTAACACGCACATCATTCTTATTCTTTCTTCTCTATACTGTGTTTATAGTTTATACTACGCAAAGTATGGATCCAATGGATGGAACTAAGAATTTGCAAATTTAGAAATCGATTGTGCAGATCAAAGTGTGGTCCTACTTAATGTTCGTCTTCATTACCAAAAGTGTGCGTAAAAGTTTTTCTAAAGACAAATTTATATCGGCCTTTCCATCCATTGTTCTTGCCAGGAGGCTTACAAGTTAGAAATATTAAAAAAGACTCGAGAGACCTACGCCCTCATAGGACACTGCCAAATTAAATGCAAAATGTTTCACCTCGCCCTTCTCTCGATCAATCGTTCGTGCGACCGCGACCAACGATCCATAGTTACGTGTCATTTGAGTCTACCAGCCTTTCCTTGTTTCGCTCGCTCGGACAACTAAGTAAGCCCTAGTTTGGAATTTCATTTTATTTTAGAAATATTAGAAATTTTAGAAAATTATCTAGTATATTTACATTTTGTGCGCACACTGCAAGGCAATATGCCATTTAAATATGGCTACGCGCCTGTGTACTACGTCTCACGAGGAAATCGTGAAGCTCCATTATAATTAGGCTTATTAGCAATGGCCATCGTTTGATTTTGTTGAGCCAGATTGGTGAGAGAGTTTAGCCCTGTGCCATCACGTGCGTTTGGATGTAAACAACTTTGGTGTCAATTGGCAACCATACAAATGAAACAAACAATGTTGACGAGAGGTACGTAAGCCTTTTTTTACGTTCATTGACACCCCAAAACGGCGATGTGGGCATCAGGCTATACGCTGAAAAGGGTCGACTTTTATATACCTTTTCAAGTGAAGATTAGCCTATTCGCCTGGAGGTGGATTTTTTCTTTATAACCAAACAGTCTCGTCAATCATGGCAAGTCGTTGTCATTCGCACCAAGTTGTTCCCCGTTGAGCCGCCGCCATAGTCGTCGTCGTGATGCAGACAAGGACCCTTGCGAATCGATGTGCTTTGCCCAGCCTCCATTTCGCAGAGGACGGACGCCACAACGTGCTGATAAAACCAAACAAAAAAGATCAAATTAATGAAATTATCAACAACTACCGTAGGCCTACTGGTACGGTACTTTAAATGAGGCACAAGGAGCGGAACGCGGTATCACTATAAGGCTCTCTGACGGTTGATCACGTCACGTCACGTCACTCAACCGTGGACGCTAACGCGGGAGTGGCAGTACACATTCTCAATGCTAAAGCGAGACACATTCGCAATGCTTATGTGGGATGCATTCTCAATACTTAAAAGCGGGTCGCAACGCTACCGGAAAGTGTTTTTGCTGCCGATCTTAACCCGCTTGATTGATTTAAAAATATTTCTAATATTTCTCGCTCGCTCGGACAATGAATTAATTAGTAGGTCTACTGATTAATTAATAAAATGAATAAACTTTAAATAAACAGGCATATATGCAGGATTGTAGGTGTAGGTAGTGATAGTTCTTAATTTTGTGCACCAAATTGGGCAAAATTAGCTGTCAAAATTGGTTTAAAATAAACGTTAAAAACGGTAATTAGCTTAGCTAGCCTATAACAAAAGTCATTGATTGCTTCGCTCGCTCGCATAATTAATGAACATCAAGAAGGCCAAATGTTATGTTTGGGTAGCCCGTTGGATGTACAGGAATTGCTTTTTCTTTCCTCTCTATTCAACTTATCGTATCATTCGTTACAAATTTGTTACATTTTTTATTAAAGTTAAAATCTATTGGGTTTATCGATTGGTAACTAAACGAAAGGTATTTAAACTTTGCGCGCAGTTAGCGCCATGATCGCTGAAAGCCTTTAGCCGACGCGCCATAGTAAACGCCATACTGGCCGAATAGCTCTAAGGTGAAGCGCCTTAGTAGAGTAAGCTAATTTAGTCTACAAAGACGCTTCAGCTTGCGAGCTACTTGTGACCTAGTAAGTTACTTTCATGTTTCATGGTTCTAATTTGTAATTGTTTTTAGATTTTTTGCTTAATCTCAAGGTAAACCATATGATGGCGTCTTTAAATCTGTTCAAAGCGATATTTTGATCATCTAAATGAGTTATCAAATCAATTCTAGATTTAGGTCCTCTCAAATTGTGAGGCTTAAATTGTCATGATAGGCCTACCTTCAACGCGGCGGCACCGAGGATAATGACCAGCAGACGACATCACCGAAACACCGGCCAGCAAAGCGATTTAAGCGGACTGATTCGCCGTCGTTACTCCATGATTTCCACGTTTCTTGTCGACTTTACTTTCGCACGGAACTTTTAAAATATCGGCACTCATTCGAACTAGACAACCTCAAGCGACGAGACGTAAAACACAAGTGGCGGTGAAAAAAATGGCGGATCCGCGAAGGGAAGGTGGCCTTTTTCTTCTTGTTTTCATTGGTCCGCGGCGTCACGTGAGCACCGGCAGCGCCCTCTAGCGAAAAAAGGGGAACTTTAAACTTTGCGCGCCAAATTGTATATTTTATAATACTATACTATATTATATTATGTACGGTACTATATTATATTGCTATACTATATTATATAGTATGACTCATGAACAGAACAAACTATGTGTAAAAATAAAAGAAAATGAGGGCTCACAATGAAACCTAATTGCCTTAAGTATAATTTACACGGTCACAAAAATTCAATTTCTATATTGCATTAAGGTCTTTCAGGTGGAAAACCAGGCACTATTTTCTTGTCAGGATCCAGAGTTCGAAATGTTTATGAATTATCCACCTGAGCCACCTTGATAAAACATTTGACTGTTGTCAACTACAGGTACTTAGTGTTGTGTGGAACATGAGTTCAAGACAATTTGTAAATGAAGAGAATAGAAGGAAATAGATTAGCCGTGATATTGACTGAACGCAGAACTTGGTGTTGACCAAGTACATTGTGCATGTTAGAAGAGTAGATTTTTGCACATTTTTTAAATCAAATTTATTGAAAGGTTGGCGGTCTATGAAACCGCAAATTATATATAAGCATTGAATTAATCCATCGGCTGCTTTTGGCAACCATTTTGTCAGGGCAAAACAGACCACTGGATTATATAAGAGGACAAGACGGGACAACGAGAACATTCAAGAACAATCATGCTTTGATTATGGCGTGCAGGTGTTTGCAAAACGTGCTTTGACTATTGGCATATCTTGTTAAATCATATTATTCACTGTCCGATTCAACGATGGCCCTCCTCTTCTTTTTCAAAACCTCAATAGTGGCGTTTTCAGCATCACTGTCGTCGTCTAAGATGTGACTTTTCCTTTTTATTGGTGGTATTTCTAAGTGCACATCATCATCATCATCATCATTGCCTTCATTGGCGTTCATGAAGGAAATCGGTGATTCGGTTAGAGGTGCGTTTAATGGCACGTCATTATTGCTAGTAGTTTGCAGTCTGCCGCTATATAAATGCATGCAAAAATAACTTGTAGATTAACAGTAGTCTTCATGTATTACAGATCTTATAGATTTTTAATATACCGGTACTAATAATCCATAGAATAAGCCTAACGTAACTTATAACTCACCTAGAAATGGCTTTCTTTGGTTCACTATGGGATTCTCCGTTGCTGCAAGCTTCTTCAAATTCTCCATGCAAAGCCTGGTTTAAGATAGCCACGTTTTGATGACATATTTCAGCTGTCATGCTCTCTGGATATCTCCAATAAATCTCCTAAAATTGGTGGGGAAAAAAAAAAACAGAAAATACTTCATACTCAATACCTGATATGCCTTTAACGTACCACCACTACCATTATCCTACGGATAAAAAATAAAAGGTCTGATGTATGTAATCAAGTTCTAGACAGAAGGTGGCTGATGGGCAAAATAATATTGAAAGAAGCAAACAATCGAAATAAAAAGTGTAATCGATCAACTCACTTGTTCATCAAATGGCGGTGTTAAGCCAAGGTGCCTCAAAAGTTTCATGAATATCGGCTTTTCCAGAGCACTGTGATTTTCATTCAGGATCGGCACCAAAGGAACAGCTCCTATGTTATCTGAACGATTAAATTAATAACTTATAAGCATATACGCTCGATGTAACTTAACATACATGTTTAGAACTAAAACGTAGGCGTACCGTCTTCTAGCTTATCTTTCGCAATGTCCACTAGATCGTCCCGCACCCACACAATTGCTTTGTGGACATCTAAAACAAAAAAATAATTAAATTAGACGTTTCCAATTATTTTCTTTTAGCAGGAAAATGCTCACTTACAAATTGTAATTGGATAACAGTCCCTAGGAATTGTTGGCTATTCCAAAAGCCCCATGGTAAATACGTCCCTGACTACTAACATTTTTGCTAAGACTAAAAACTACATGCAATCAATTGAAGTTCATTCCAACAACATTCATCCTAATGTGAGTCAAATAAATCTATATCAAATTTTCCAATCATAGTCGTAATTAAGTTACGTTATATAATTCACCTGGAATATCAACGGCAGTTCTCAGCAGTTCCAAAAGTTCCCTTTTAGAAATAGGAGACAAAGCTTTTGCCTGAATTCTTTTAGAAACAGGTGGCACGTTTTCTTCAACATCACTGTCGTCCTCGGAAGAACCATTAGCTTCTTCTGCGCTAGAAGCTACGGAGACGTCTTCCTGCAGCTCACGGTTGCTTAACTTGGAACTTTTCTTGATTTGTTTTCGATCCGAAACGATATTAAGATCCAACAACTTCTGTGTCACTCGAGATTTAGATCGCTTCACACTGAGTTTGCTCACGATGTTGCCAAGGACGTCTGCGGATGAAAATTATAAGCATTCTGAACTTTTAACATGTATTTCACATTTTAACCACGGATTTAAAACCCAGCTTTTAAAAACCGTTGCGAAAGACATGCGACACCGTCACACCAGTAGTATGAAAATGATGTAATCATTTGACTTAAGACTAATTCTGTTTCCATTCAGCATTTTTCATAGATGATTTGTAAATAAACTTATTACTAGTTATAGGGTGCCTGTAATTCGGTTCGCCTGTAGGCACCCATATTGCTAAATATAAAAAAATAAATAAATAAAAAATATAAACTGAAGCACAGATTTGTAGGAGGGGGAAATCCATGCCGACAATATTCCTGGTTAACCGAATGAATGGACTGTGAGAATAAAAAAAATTGTTTAATTACCATCGCTGTTCTTGAACTGATCGTAGAGTTCATGCAGTTGGGTTAAATCCGCTTCAGTCCATTCTTGCGAAAGGCGGCCATCGCCAAAACTAAGAAATAATGAAAATAAAATTAATATCAAATAAGTGTAAATTGTATAACAAAATTTTTAATCCAATTTTTATTTTGAACATACATGTATGAGCGTATAACTAAACTATAAATGCATGGTTAAACTCTTGATCTGGTGCATAATTTATAATTCCTATTGTATACCAAGTAAACCGGAAACGAGCGTCGTCTCCAAAAGTCCGACCCGCCATTAAACTAAACTTTGCCTTAGAATCAACATTGAGCAGCCGCCATGAAATGGAAACAGGATCGCGATTTAACATTAGAGGCCCGCAGCGCTCCTAGTGGCGAAAATATGAAGCCTTAAAGTATTACATGGTTTTATATAAGCATTTCACACTCCTCAGTGTGTATATGCTCCCACCTACATGCCTAGAGCTCCGTAGACCTACTTGAATGTACAAAGTATGTAGGCCTAGTCAATATAGATAGGCGCACCCATATTTAGTTTAGGCCCTACCACATTTGCATAGATAGAGCCAGCGTCGTGTCAGAAAGGCTATATTTTTATAGGCCATGTTTGCACATGTGGACTTTCTGCGTGGTTCATCATTTCCGTTTTTCAAGTATTTCCGCCAAGACCAGTCGCCTATTTTATTATTCGGAGCTAGGTATCGTCAAATGCACGTAAGCCTACATGAACATGTATATGTTTAGGCTATACATGTACAAACATGTATGCAGTAGATCTATGCACATTAAGTAAGACATCATTTTTTTTGCAAAGTACCCTCGGGCCATAAGAACGGAATTGAGAAACGATTGTTTCAAACAAGTTTCTGAAAAAAGACACGATTTTCATCATGCGCAACCTGCTTTAGACACTTTCATCTCAGTTTTAGTCAATTTCTTTTTGGGAGTTTTATTTTCACTCTACAAAAGTCTACAGACTAAGACTGCGGTTACAAGAACCCATTCCAAAATGGGTTGAAATGAAAACCATTTACAACACGTTTTCAAACCCACATGTAACCCCCTGAAATTGCGTGAAGCGGGTTTGAAAATGGTTCGAGTCAAACCACCTGTGCAGAGTGACTTGACTTGATTCAAACCATTTTCACCCATCATGTAAACACTTAACACCAGGCACGGTATTAGGCGCTTGGCTATGATTGGCTGCAAGCTAGAAGGAAGTGACGTCACAAAATTGTTAAAACGCAAGCTAGAAGGAAATGACGTACGTCCCACAATTCATAATGCAAAATGGCGGCGCGAAACGTGCCCGCCGTGCTCGGTGTTTTTTCACCGATCTCCCCTGCGCATGCGCCAAAACCAGTTTATGGCGTGAGCATGTAACTAACTTACACCCATTCACCCGCTCTCAAACCTCCATGTAACCCCATTGACTTCAAACTCATGTCACGTCAAGTCATTTTTTCAAAACCGGGGGTGTGGTCCTTGTAACCGCAGTCCATGATGTAGAGTGAAAAAAGCGTCAAATTGGTCATAACCGCTAAAAAAATGACCTTGCTCAGATATTCAAATTTATAGGCCTACATACTGGTACTGTACATGTAGGCCTAAGCATTTTTGTTGTTGTTGTGGACCCTCCTCTTATATAGGGATATAAGGATTAAGTTTTAAGAGCAAAACCCCAAAACCACGACTTAGATTCTTGGGTGGTTGGGTTTTCTACCAAAAACCATGTTAACAAAAAACCTAAAACCAATGTGCCTGCCATCCCTATAGTACCACGTCACCGATTTATGTGTAGTCAAAAAAGATGGCGTTCCACGACTCAGTTTTGACGTCATACCGTGCCTCAAAAGGCAACCATGCAATGCGTCTAGCCAATTAGAGGCCATGACCAGCCAAACTTCAGGTGTTATACATAGTCATCAATAGATGGCGACACTGTTCTTGCTTGTTTTTTTGGATGAACTTGCACAGCCTTGCATGCGTTGCATGCGTTCCAAACTTGCAACGTGACGCATGCATCGGAGTAACATAAACTACGTCACATCGAGGCAAGAACCTGACATGTCGTGCAACGTGCCCCAGGCGGTTACTTTGTTTTACTGAGTTTTGTTGGGGAAGGAGCACCCCCCCCCCCCAAACAAAAATGTTGTGGGCGTTCGCTCCCTCCAGCCCTTCTTATTGGCACGCCCCTTGTACGCTAGAGCGTGTCATGTGGCGCATCCCAATGAAGCACATACATGTATCGTTTACCTGAAGTGAGGTTTACCATCACATAGGCATTTTTCATTTCGAAAAAAAAAAATCTAAAACTACAAAGAATATTTTCTTTAAAATTTCAGCTCATTTGGAAAAGCTAAAATATGCATTTTTAATGCGAGAAAAAAAGATCTAAAACTACAAAAAATATTATTTTAAAAAGTTAAGTGATTTTAAAAACTAAAACTAAAAAAGTCAAACTTCTTGTCTCTCTCCCTTTAAAAAAAGTTAATTCGTTTAAATCAATCTGGTTTGTGCAAGAGCAATTGTAATAAAATTTATTCAAACAACTGAAGAAATGAAATTGTATAGCTTGCGTCATGTCGCTATTAATTCATGTAGACCTACTTGGTTAGCAAAAACTGGAAAAATGCTTTACGGGTATTCAATGAGACATAGTTTCTTTATGTTGTTTCCTAAACACACAATTCCACAATTGTAGGTATAGATTAATTCGGATTAAATTTCTGATGAAGTTGCCTGCTAAATAATGAACACTGTTGTAGAAAACTGCATTCATTCACTAAACTTATTACTGGAAATAATCCAATTTCCTCATCTCCTTACATTGTGCGTAGCGCGGCTGCTCTTTTATTTCCCTTCTAAATGCAAATTAATACTACATGAATGTTGTTTTGTACTAATGTTGTTTTATTCTGCTTTGTTTCGTTGCAGGTATGTAAACTTCACTGTTCTTGTCAATTATACAAATTCCGAGAGTGGATTCGAACTGTCAACTGACTGATGATGCATCGGCATGATGTTTTTTTTTACTTTGATCATGGGTAAGCAATTTAGCTGAATGCGGACAAAAATCTCCATGTACACATCAGGGACTAAAGAATATAAATAGACACCGCACGCGCTATTCACAACCCAACCGGAAGTTGAAGCCAACATAACTTGGATTTCTACGT
>JAQIYI010001830.1:0-10759 GCA_034700265.1 Polyzonium germanicum
TGAATTAAAAATATTAAAATGAATTAAAAATATTAAAATGAATTAAAAATATAAAGTTAATATTACCCGGTACCGGTAAATAAAATAGAAACGCTGCTTGTAGGCCAAGATGCAATTATTATTAAAAATTATAATTACTTGTTAATTAAAAATCGAAATAAGTCTTAACCTTTTGTGTTCCTTGTTACTATAACATTTTGTGTGTCTGAAATCCTAATTATTTTATTTTATTTTTCAAAGGTATTCTTCGACATTATGTCACATTTGCTCACATCTTCAAAAGCTATCAACTCAGAACGGGTGAGTTTCTATGCGTATTGGGCAAGTTGGATGATACAACCTTCTCGAGTAAGTACACATATCATGATTGGATGATTTTTTTTTCTTTTTTTTTTGCAAATGTAACAGATGATTATTCAGCTCATTCAAGCCGCTCAACGCCGAGCTTTGTTTTTGTCTCGCAATTTGCTAATCGGACAACTGATGCTGATTGACAATGAAGCGCTTGGTGCGTTTGATCATTTTTTTTATTGCAAAATAACTTGAATTGAAATGCACTTTTTGAAATTATTGTTTGGAAATTTCATCATAAATTTGTATTTTTTTTTTTTTTTCGAAATTACTAAACGTATGTAGCTGTGGACATTGTACGCCAACGTTCGTCAGGATCGCGTGACGTTGTCGTGCCGGCCAGACGAATCAAACGCGGCGGCCAAGCGGGCTGGACTACTGACTCCATAACTGCCAAACTCCATTTTCCAGACAATCAAATGAAAATCTCGGGTAAGGAAATCCTCACATTGTTGATTTGAGTGTGGCTGCAAATTATTAACTGTTTTAAATCTCTCTTAACTCGCATGTATCAGTGGATGAGTCCTCAGTGGAGTTCGCCATCATCGTCTATAAGAACCTGTCACGATTGCTGCCCAACAAGATCCCCAAAATGGGCGAGTAAGTCCTTTGCTGACATGATGTGGTCCTTCTGAGTCACTGGCGGATCCAGGGAGGATAGCTTCCCTCCACCCCCAATTGAAACCCCTTAGGGATACAGAACCTTTTGAAAAAGTCCTTGATGGCTTCGCTCGATCAATTTCACCAAACATTTGTCCTGAATCCGCCCGTGTTCTGAGCAGCGTTTTTTTTTTCTCCCAAGTCTGCATGCTCTCGTCATATTTGCTTTATTAATTAGAATTGCATTTTCTTGGTATTAAAAAATTGCGTTCAAAGTCAGTTCACTGCTGACATGCAGTACGAAATTAACTCCAGACTGGTGACGGTGGCCTACAATTCGACGCTTCCGCCGATTGACGGATCCGAGAACGTCGTCAACTTGCTTTTCAACCAGACACTGTGGGAGGTTTGGCAATGCTTGCGGGCCTCGCAGATTATGTCTTTAGTTGAACTTAAGTTAGCTAAGCCTAGTTTAGTGCCGTTAGGTTCTAGTTAAAATTGATAGTACAACCTTTTGAAGCGTATAAACTCACATCGTTCGACAGGTAGAACGCAAGGGGTGGAACGTCACATGCGGCGTCGCCAATCTGACCTCGGGGTATGGCCAAGTGATTTTGACACAGCCTGCACTTGGATGGACATTGAGGCTGGAATCGCTAATGACTTTTAGAGCTGTCTTGACTTGAAAAAATCCCAATACAGACTCTTCTGTCTTCTGTCTGAAAGGAAAAAAAAACATGACGTACCGTATTCTCAGCCTGTATTGGGTATTATTTCAAGTCGAGGCAGCTCCAAAGGTCGTTAGTTAATCCCGGCCCGAATGGAAATTATAATAACTATTGACCCTTTCGCCTAATCTATTTAATTTTTTTCATTCTGCGCAGGAAGTTGGAGTGGTCTTTGGTGGGCTGTTCGTTGGTCACCGTCGAGAATGTGACGAGCTGCTTGTGCACACGTTTCGGCACCTACGTCGTCTTGCTCACCACCTTCATGACCTCGGTGATATATGGACGTTAATTAGCCCAATTTAGTCTAGCTTGTAGAGACGCGATGCATCTTTATGCGAGCACTAGGACGACTCAAGCCGATCATGACAATGAACTTGTAATCAGATTTTATGTCCACCAACAACTTTTCAAAAGGGCAGCGAGGAATACAGGGGGCGCCGTAATTACGTGGTGGCCGTCGGTTGCTTCGTCGGACTTCTCTTCATTTTCGCCACACTCGTCTGTCTGATCGTCTGTTGGAGGTGATTTTACTGATACTAAGCATAGGCCTGCGCACCCTGTACAACCTGCGTTATTTGCAATTTGTATTTTCCGAGTTAGTGATAGCGAGTGTTGTAGACCTACTAGCAGACTCAAATGGCACGCACCTGCACTTCCGTCCGTTCTCTGATTGGCTACTCTCGCTCGGACATTAGTTGCACAAAATATCATGCTAGCCTACTACCCTATATGATTGGTTGTTTTTTTTCTTTCTTTCAGGAAAGTCTTTCAGAGCTTCATCGTGCTCAAATTCCACGTTTGTCTCGGTTTTGTCGGTGTCTTCGCCACTCTGCTGGTCGCCGTCCAAGTTCATCTTCCCCAGGTACAGGTTTCCATGTTTTCTTTGCACTTTCTAATCAAGATTGACTCAACTTGAGTCAGTCTTGATTAGAAACTTGAGCTAGTCTCGAGTCACTCAAGACTAGTAGCTCAAGTTAAGCATCCAATTGTCTTGAGTTGCGTTATCTCGAGTCGCAGTTCGCACATTAGGCTCAATAACCAGTCAGTTTTGATGAAGTCAAGACAAAGAACCATCAATTGATTTAGTTTATTGATTATGAATTTTGATTTCAATCAAGAGCGCATATCCTTTCGTCGTCACGCTCCTCGAGTTCTTTCTTCTGGAACCGCTCTCCATGCACGTCTGCCTGGAGCTCTTTCTCTACTTGGAGTTGGCCAACCTTCATTACATTCAGCACGCCATCACTAAAATCCTCTTGCTCGGCTGGGGTGAGTGTAGGACTTCCGGTACTTCCTTCCAAGTACGACTTACTTGGACATGACGAATTGATTTTGGTCGTATCATTTCATCGTTTACATCGTAGGCATTCCAACGATTGTCACTGGAGCCACGCTTATCTGTCAGACTCAGTATGGCTTTAATTTGGACAGGTTGGACTTTACTCGTTAATTAACTAATCAACATGTTTATACCTATACTACGGTGCCACTGTAAAGATTGCGAATTAAAAATGAAATAATTTTTCCGCTCAATCAAACAGGTGGTGGATGCAAGTAGGAGACACGTTTTTCTATGGATTTGCGATTTCGTCGACCATTTTGTCTGCCGTAAGTCATTCATGACGCGCCTGACTTGACCATGCAACGTCTCACAATGTCAGACGTAAGGCGTAATATCCGTTTATTTTCTTGACAGTTATTCGTTTTGCTCTATTTGGTTGTCAACTTGGATCTCCACTACAAGATGATGTGCGAGAGTCCACAAAAGGCTTCTGCAGTGAGGAGGTAAGCCAACGGCCTATTCAAGAGACTTGAACAGCATAAAGGCATGGTTTTGTCCAGTTGTCGCGACCCCTTGCCGCGAAAATTCGCTTTGCAACTGATGGTGAATCGGTGACAATTCGCAAGCGGTAGCCGGGAAAGCTTAAATGTTTATTAATTAGTTGATTAGCTAATTAATTAGTTGTATTTTTAATTGAAGTCAATTAAAATCAGACTGCAATGATCGAGGAAGAGGCCGAAATATCGATGTTTATTGCCATCGATGTATCCCGATTCAAGCGTTCGCAGATTAACGCGTTCCTAACGATGTAGCTGGCAACATTGCGCCGTTGACAACGGCAACAATGGGACTCTGAGGCTGGCAACATTTTTAGTGCCATTAATGTATAGAGTCAAAGACAAACTTCTAACGATCAGTGATTGTAGTAATTGTTTAGCATAATTGCTTACTATAATTGTTGACTATTTGGTCAGTTAATTACTAATTAATTTCCAATTAATTACTAATTAATTTCCAATTAATTACTAATTAATAATTAGTTAAGCAAGTTATTAGTGGTGCGCGTGTGTTTTGAGTTTACGACATCAGGTCCATTTGCTGCACGCGATTAAACGTAGGCCTATGTAAGTCGCAGCCATTTTAAAACTGACCTCGGTTTAATCTAGGACTAACGATACGCTTAATTAGCCCATGGCCGGGTCATGATCATCTTGGCCTTTCAAGTTGATCATGATGAGCCGACAAAGTTTGTTATTTTTTTTTAATTATTTTCATTTCTTTTGTTCACGTTCAGGATGGGTCTTCTGCGAAGGTCTCTGGTCCTCCAACTGGCCGAAACTGCACTGACGATCACCTGTTTCGTCTACAGCAATTCGCCCAGTTCGATGAATCAGTATTTGTTCGCGTTCACCTGTGCAGTAACGGTAGGCCCGTAGCCTAAATGCTATCTTGAACGACTGAACTTGACTAATTAAGGTGCATCTTAACACATTAGACCCAACTGTGCTATGGAATCCGCAATGCGCTTATAGATCTAAGGACAACTTGAATGCGACTAGAAAGTTTCAACTGTTTTTGTAATCCGTAAATCCTATATGGAAGTAAGACAGTCTCAAGTCGCGTTCAAGTTGTCCTTATAATCCATTAGGGATGAGTCTTAAGCATGGTTTCCCATGCGGCCAATTCGTCGAGTGACCTCGTCATTTGACCTACTTGAACTCTGTTCGTGTCACCACAGTATAGAGACTGTGGTGACACTTTGCCCCCAATCAAATTGTCGAAAACCACTTGTGACGTCTTAATTCGCCACGAATTCGTTCGTTTGTTCGTCGACGTACGTTGCGTGTGAAACCCGTTTTAGAGATTTTTCAGTTCGCATGTAAATTAGTTTCGGGATTTTCTAACAACTCGGCCTACCCTGCTATATACATTGTAACTATGCTTATATAGTAGGCCTACAAACAATTTAATTTGTCTAGACCGTTTTGAAGCTGTCTTGACCTCTGCTTCGCAGCTCAATTTCGTTTAAACCACGTTTGACTCACACAGACGACGTCAGGGTCATTTACACCACGACAACCAACAAAGCCATTCATTGATGAATGAGAACTCCCTGAGGACTATTATAGGCTGGACCGATCGTCTTTGACACTTCAGTAGGCCTACTCTCTGCTGCAACAGCTCGCTCTTGAGCACGCTTAATTGAACCTTTTTAAAGGATATAAAGACGACGCTATATAGCTGCGAAGGCAAAAATTCAATAGGTCCACAAATAGTATAGTGGGTGTCAGCGCGTTTATACGAAACAACTTGGACTAGGCCTATTGATTGATCATGGTTTGCTCGATTCAAACTCCAATACTTCGAAGAAATAGTTGATCAGGTCGAGCACCATGGGGAGGGAGCGAGGACTATCGACCTCGGGTATAACGATTAATTGAATTCTATTGAAGCGCGATTCGCCGCCTCCGCCGCAGCTGGATTGCTTGCGACTGGGTACTAGACATTGAACAAGTACGATACCCCAGTCGATGACTTTAGGCTAACCTTTTGAACTTGGAAGATTTAATTCTGCCCGCGACCAATGAGACTAATTAGACTTAATTATACAGAGTCTAAGCTCACTGACAATAACATTAAGAGGATTTAAGAATTGTTGACTCAGACCTACCCTGGAGCTACACTGTTCACCTCCGCAGCTGAAGCGGACTTAGGGATTTTCTTAAAGAGCCGGCGGGTTCAGAGGCGAACCGAAAAGTTAAAAAGCTGGAACTGAAGCAGGTCAAAAAATTACAGTTTCAGTTTTTATCAATTTCGGTTTTACCGTTCACAGGCAGGCTGAAACCGAAATTAGAAATTTCTAAGTAAGAAACCGACTATTTGAATCGACAAGGTTCCGTTTCAAGAGTCTGTCTTGAGATAAGAGTAGAGGCTGGAATCACTAATGACTTTTCGAGCTGTCTTGACTTGAAAAAATCCCGAAGCACGCTCTGATGACGTCGTCATTTCTCCACTCTCTCTCTCTCTCTCTCTCTGATTGAAAAATGACGTGTTCTCAGCCTGTCTTGGAGATTTTTTCAAGTCGAGACAGCTCAATCTAAAAGGCTTTAGTGATCCCAGCCAGAATATTCCCCTTCTGAGCCCATGTGAAGCAAACGACTGCACGGTCGCAAATGATTTAATCTGCTCATTGCGAATCCGACTTTACATGCATGTAGGCCTAATGCACAACCATTGCACAGCATAATGTCATGCCTATTGCCATGGCTATTGCACAGGCATAAAACATGGGCCTTTAATCCTTAAGAGACACTATGTGTCATACAAAACGATACTTGGCCCACATGGGTGTTAACTTACCGTTCGTCTGTAATTTCCTTAGGGTCTCCTCGTATTTCTACTGTACACAATCAATAGTGAAAACGTAAGTAGGATGCCTATTATCACTTCTCGCTAGGCTAGGCCTTAGGCCTGACCAACAAACATGCGCTAAGTTCACACTGCCAGGTCTAAAGTAGTCTAACGTTGGCATTCCAGAGACGAGTAACACGTCTTGAGACAGTGCTCTAAACGTCACTGGTGATTCCAGTCTTGGGCTAAACAACTGTAGGACTACATGTAGTGTGAACGTAGCGATTGTTTATTTTGAAGATTATTATTCTATTTCGGGGACTCTTGTCTCACGATTGATGATCGTTTCACCTTCTTCTTTCGTTGTTGTTGTTGTTCCGTTTTAGCCAGGCTGCTTTTGTTCCAAGCGGAAACACTTGGATAGCAAATCGTCTGTAAGTGTGCCGCCTGTTTACACTACTTTAGTTAGTTTACACTACTAAACTTAAGGTTTTATTAAGCTGCATCGCTATCTTTGACTAAATTGGTTACTTGAGCTGAGCTTAGTTTAGCTCATCTCAAGTCTAGTCTTAATTCGAGTCACGATAGAGTAGACTCGAAGGTGTCTTAACTTTTGCGACGGGAAAATCCGTGACTTGGTACTAGAATTTAGTTGGTTACAAGTCGTGCTCAACTAACTTATTACGTTATTCGCCTACAAGTGCAGCATACATTAATCACGTGATGATGAACTGCTGATGACCATACATCGACCCATATAACAAATGTCCAATGTTGGATTTTTCTCTGTTTGTGTGTGTGTGTGTGTGTGCTTCCACAGGGCACTTCCTCTTCATCCAGAAGTAACATGGGCTCATGTGAGTTGGCGGCCTTGTTTGCATTTGACTACTCTTTATTAAGTTTTTTTTTTTTTTTTTTTTTTTCCTTCCCGTTTTTTCGGTTTTGTTCGTTAGATCTATATTCTTGACTCAAGTCTCAAACGTCTAAGCCTGGACTTTCTTGCTTGCTTGCTTGCTTGTTGTTTATTCTGCCTCATGGCGTTTCTCCATGGCTACTGTACATGTCCTAGATCACAATGGAAAAAAAAATCTAATCTTTGGCGGGAGTTGGATGTTTCATTGTTTGGCTGAATCTGCACACTGTTTGTTTTTTTCTTTTCTTCTCAGAGATCTTTGTTTGACTTCCCAGACTCTGCATTGCGCTAGATGTATTATTTCTGCTAAATCAGCCTAAATCGATCGTGCTAGCCTAGTGAAAGTCGATAAGGCTTATCTTTGAGCATTTAGCCTCGGCTAGTTTAGCAAAGCACTTTGAGGCTTTGCTCAAGACAGACTGGAGCCAAGCATGATTGAGAATTCTCTTTGCCTATAATTGAAATTGATCATTGAAATTAGTTTATTTTAATAAGGTTACCCAAAAGATAGGCATAATTTACAGCCTACAAATTACATCCATAGGCCTATGAAATGTTTACAAAAAATCGAATCCTTGGCCCTACTTGAAACTAACAATACTGCCAAAAAAACAAAGCAATTTTTTGTTGTCCTCGCATGCTGCTTGCCTTTACTTTTCAATCAACCTTGAATGTGGATGGAAATTCCTGTCGATTTGTCCCAAATTTCTTTTCTGCCTTTTGTCGTTGTCACTTGCCATTCGAGAGTGAGAAAACAAGACAACACCAGAAATCTCTTTGTCGAACAGCGTTTTTCAAGTTGGACGTTCATCCGGATCCGATGACGATCATCGACGATCATCGACTCGAGTGTCCGATGGGCCATCGAACGTCGTGCGGCGGCCGCACGAAGACCACGCACCTGCTGAACGCCCATCACAATCACCACGTTCACAATCATCGCAGTGGCGCGCACCATCAGAGCCACCACCGTCGCTGCCACCATCGCCACTGCACCCAAGTTCACAGCGAATCGCGCGAGATGGAGGACCTGCTGCACGACCATTCCGCCATGAGCAATTCGCTGATGGCGTCATCGTCGTCCGACAAGGACAACACTGTTAGCACTCGCGAGTCATACTTGGAGCCGCCATCGTCGATGGACGACAATCCTCGTGTTGGTCGTCCAGATGCATCATCGTCATCGTCGCCATCAGCAGCAGCAGCCATTGTAAACAACAACAAGGTGGACGAACAACAACTGAAGATGATCGAGTCCGAACAAACGATCGCCACCAAGCAGTTGTCCATGTCCAAGTTGAGCGTGAATAGATCGGCCACCGCGGCGCCACAGCCAGCACCACCGCAACTGCCGCTGCAGCTCTCGTCAACGGTGAGGAAGAGACGCGTGGTGGACATTTCGATCGTGAACTACGACGGAAGTCCGAAGAAGTATCCGTCGATCGTCAAGGACGCCGTCTACATTGAAGAGGAAGACGACGACGATGACGACGATCGCAGTTGGCCTCTGCCTCCGCCGCCATCGTCGATGTACGGAGTCGTCGTCGACGGACCACGACCGGAACCGGTGCGCTGCTACATCCGCTGTTCGCCCGATGTGTCGTCGCTGCCTCGCGAATCGCCAACGTCTTCCGCAACGTCGGCCGACGTCAGCTCGTCGTCGTCCGGAATCAAGCACGCTGCTCAATTTTGCCACAACGCCTACCCGCAACACCAACATCCTCAACATGCTCACCATCAGCACCTGCACCAACACCAGCATCACCATCAGGTTCCGTTCTGCTATCATTGGCCCGCCTTCGATGCGCAGAACGTTTCGCCGTCGGCACCGTCGAGCCTGATCGTCGCGCCGCCGCCACCGGCCGTGCTCACCAGTCCGGACCCGGACGTGACCGCCATCGCCAGAGACCTGCGGCATGGAGTCGCCAATTCGCCGGACGTAAACAAGGCCAGTGACAACGACGCCGAGGTCCAAGTCAAACAAAATCATCATCTGCTCAAAGTGGGCAACTCCGGTTTGCCACAGTCGCCCACAAATTACGTCAATCTGGCGGCCACCACCGAACACAGAGACACGATCGTCTAGGTCGATGGGACAGGTTAAGCTACGCGCGCAAATGTCAACGTCGAACGCTAGAGGTTGTCATGACGTCACGTGAGCACGATAACGTCTAGCCAGTTCGTGTTAGAAAAATGGCGTCACTCTTTAATGTTCACGTTGACTTTAACTCGTATGGCTCATCCTGTATAATGTGATGATCACATTTAAATACAGTTCGTAGTCCTACCTTTTTGGTTGAGCAAGATTTTTTTTTTCTAACTCTTTTTTTTTTGTTTGAGGAATTTATTTGGACGCTCCAAGTCAACAAGCTTTCCAATTTTCAGGTGTAGCTTTAATTATTTTTTTTATCCCCAATATTTCGCTAATTGTTGATTTTTTTTGTTAAGCTTTAATTTATTTTATTCGCCGACCAATCAATTTTCTTGTTGAAACATTTCTTTCGTCCAAAAAAATATACTTTTACTCAATCACTTAGGCAGGCTGAAATCACTGATAACTTTTAGAGCTGTCTCGACTTGAAGAATTCCCAAGACAGGCTTTGATGACGTCCACCATTTCTCCATTCTCTCTGAATGGAAAAATCACGTATTCTCAGCCTGTCTTGGGATTTTTTTCAAATCGAGACATCTCTAAAAGTCTTTAGTGATTCCAGCCGTATGGTCGTAGGCTTATTTCACTACAGGATAGTTAAAAATATTTGTGATTAGACTTAAGAAATATAGGCCTATTTATTAATTGAAAAATATAGAAATATTGAATTTCTTTCAAACCAATAATTTTAATTACATGTGATTGAAGAAATATTTTATTAAATTTGAAAAATATTTACCTTGGCCCTATTTAGAAAATATTTGTGCTTATTGCAAACTTGAAATTGAAAAGTTTATTTTACATTTAATTGAATTACCGTACGTAATTGGAACGAAATTTAATAGGCCTGTATTTGTTACTGGTGAAACATATAAACCTCCTGGGCCATCTTCCTGCAGTATACACTAGGCCTATATATTCTATCCGCAATTAAGTTTTCTAATTGAAATATATGTGATTTAATCCGCAATCACTTTCCTTTTGTTTGTGCTTTTAACTTTTCGTTTAGAGTAGACAAACTTCTACAAGATGGCGCGGGCGGGCCTTTTGTACTACGCTAAATGCTGTTCGACAGCAGACGCAGCAATTGTTCTTGCGCTGCTTTAGGGCACTTAAATCTTATTATTGGTATGTATGTTTCTGTGTTTACATGAGTGACTCGTGATTCACATTTCAAGAGTCGTCAAGCGTAGGAGGAGGAGGAGGAATTTGCGCGGTAAGGACGCAAAATCTGACGTCACCCTCATGTCTATCGTCTCTAGTCCTATCCACGGTCTTACATACAGGTCTGGAAACTAACTAGTTTTTCAGTAGTGAGGGGGGGGGGGTACCGCTTAGCGAAGACCGGTTGACCTGTTGACCGGTTAACCGAAGACCGGGGT
>JAQIYI010001831.1:0-10756 GCA_034700265.1 Polyzonium germanicum
TTTGGTCAAATATGGCAGTTTAATCAAGTTCTCGTTCGCTCCGTCCTTTTCCCAATAAACATTTCCATCGAAATTAGGTATAGCAGTTAAGTATTTAATTATAATTGACCTCTATAGTACCGATACACTCTGTAGGCATGCGTGACAACTTGTTCCAGCCCTACTAATCAATTGTTTATCAACTTTAAATGATTCATTGATTCAAGTAAACCCCAGATTAAAAAAAATTGAAACAAAAAATCTATCGACGTATATTTATTTGAACGCAATTAAATTTATTTCCCAAGTCTACATGAACGTTACGTAATTGTTTCCTCTAAATCAACGCTTTCGTTTGGCTGCTGATCAAGAGATTCCTCCTGACTTTCTTCAGGTGACACTACAACGTTTAAAACTGTCCTGTTGGTAAGTTTCGCTTCAGCAATGGTCGATTCCAGATCCAAGAATCGCTCATCGCCGTCGTCGTTTGATTTGTAAACCAACTGACACTGTTCGACGTTCGATTTGCCAGTGGCCTCGCCAAAAAAGTCCAAAATAGTTTGTACTTTATCCTCTTCTTTGAAGTAGCCGTAGCACTGGTCGCCTTCGTCGTCCGATGGTGACCTGATGGCCAGCAGGAGGCGACCTTCACATGCAGCTGCACCGGAGGAACACGAATCTTCCAACGCTGCTGCATCACCCGGGTTTCTGAAAGTCACATCTTCGGAGTCTTCGTCTTCCTCTTTGATTGTCCAACTGGTCGCGCTTCCAGTGGGAATTATGTCGTAAGTTCGAGACCGAACTAAGTTCATACCGCCGGCGGATTCCAACGACACTCCAGAATCCGGTCTCTTATTATTCTTGAAAGAACTCATGGTGGCGGGTCTTTGAACGTCGATGTCTTCCACGTCTTTCGGAATCTTCGGAGTTCCAAATTGATCGAATTCCATCCTCGAAGATTCGATGGACGTTCCTGTCGGAAGATCGCACAAGGACTCAGCTTCCAAAGAGCTCGACCTTTGGTGATCTTTTCTCGACGTCGGACCTCCGATTGCTGGCAACGGTTGGAAGCGAGCAAACGTGCTGTTGGCTGAATCCGGCCCTTCTTCAAAGGTCGCTCCACGGTCCGCGCTTCTCAACGACAAAGTTTGCAATTTCTTCAATAGATGGGCCTTTCCGGAGGACGTCTTTCGTCGAGCTGCGTACGCAGTTCCTGCACAGGAAGTCTGCGGTCTCTGCTCGAGCCTCCTGTCTCTGTGAACTCTCGACTCGGCCACGTGAACCGGTATCTTGCTGGATGCAGATCCAATCGTACTTTCCTGAAGAAAAGTCTTCTCTTTGTTCAGCACCGCTGGCGCGACCGAATCTCGACGTCTGCTGTTCGACGTCCTTCGACTCGACGTGCCCAGATCGATCAGAGGCAGGGTGTCCGACGATCCATGCTGGCGCGGCTGTCTGATTGGCAAATGCACTGCCGGCTGAGTCCTTGATCTGCCAGCGACGACGGGACGTGGCAATCGTGAAACTGGACGGACGAAATCATTCATATTCACTCTCCGCGTCCATTGACGACGAGGTCATCTTCATGCATTTCCCAGGGCCTAATTGCCTACATATATGGTGAGTATACGCAATAATTATAAATTCGTTAATAAGTCATGACTCACGCCATGCATGATTAAAAAATCGATCCACAAAGAATACAGCTGCGGTTCCAACCCACCTTGTTTTCTTATCTCCATGACCCAAAAGCGCCAACAACAACTCCAACAACTTGGGACTTTGTTTTCTAAGCGGACGTCCAACAAGTCGCAGCACGTTTTGATCATCATATGCACTGAATATCCTTATGGTTTATGACGTCACAAAGGACGTTTTTTGCGCATACCGTCAGAGTTGTCGCGAGAGCATGGCGTTGTGACAAGTCTCGTTAATCTTGTTTGCCTCTAGGCGCTCGATTGCCGCATATTCACCTACAGAGAATCGTCTGTGCATGTAAGCCTCTATGGTCACGCATATTTGAGTTTTGATCGTTTTCACTCAATGACAGCTGGCTTACACATGCACGCACGCACGCACGCATGCATGCATGTATATGTTAACGTAGACCATATGTTAGCATATAATAAGTAGTATATAGAATTATAGATTATATTTTGGAAGTAACGGTAACGGAGAGGTGGTCGCCATGGACACCCTGCAGTGCCAATCGGTGACGTAAAATAAACAAACGCACCGTCGTTAAGCGAGCGCGCGCGGGTAACCTACACGATAGGTGTTATTTCTACATGCTACGTTCATTATTGAAAATTAGATCAATCAGCCGAACAAATTTCTTACTTGGACATGTATATTAATAAAAAAACTAAACCATTGTACATGTACACGTGTATTGATTACATGAATGGGCGGTCGACTTCATTTCGATGTCTACATGAGATTCTCACGCCGAGAATAGTTTTATGCCCGAAAGGATTTTTTTGTGTAGTTAAGTAGCGTCCAAATATCGGAAATATAGGAAATTTATGGATGCTCATAATGCAACGCGTCTGCAACGCGTCTACAATTGTAGAAACCAAGAGTTGGAATAATAACTTGATTATTTATCGACCCAGCGAAGCGAGCTAGGACTTTTTTTTTTAGAAATTTTTGACCAATTTTGATGAAATAGTGGCATATTTCGCCATTTTGCTTAAAGAATTTTGATTTTGAGATTTTTCTTCGACAGATTTCAATTTATCGTATCACTTTGGTTGACGAAAATGAACGAACGAGCGAAGCGAGCGAGGAAATTTTTCTATAATTAGGCTTATTTTGACATAGTTCCATGCGAACAAAAACACCAGGAACGCCACTACTCAGTTTATAGTGTAATTTCTATATATTTTGGCTCTGGGGGGGGGGGGGGTCCCCCGTGGCTACGTCACTGAATGTTGCAAGATAACCTGGACACTGTACAAACAGGGCAAGATTCGACCAAGGACAAGAATGGTTTGGAACCATTCCAAAAGTTCCCGGGAACTTCCGGGTAGGCCTGGCAAAAAAGGCGGTGGAAACATTCCCAAACTCAGGCCAGATTGGTACTGGCCCGGCCGCCGCATATCGGTGGAGAAACAGTATTATAACTTCCTCGAAGATCAGATTCCTAATGAAATCGGATTCTATAGACAAGATCATTAAAGAATTTTGTCAAATTTCTGTAAGGGAATTTCGAAGTCTGTTTTTGACACGAGCCAGTTTTAAGAATGATCTCTCTGCTTCGCAGTTATTAAAAAAAAATGGTTAATTAGGGTTTGGGGCCCTTTTCAACATGTGGCCCAGTGCTTCAGCATCCAATGCTCCCCCTTAATCAGGCCCTACTTTAATAACTTTCTTATATCTTAATAGCGGGGATCTGTCCATTCCTCATTGGGCGGAGCCTATTGTCCATGTGAGTTTTTGAAAAGAAGTATAAAAGTCCCCGCGTGACCCCCTGCACGAACTCAGACGGCCAGGGTGGGAGCGACATAGCCTCGGTGGCTGCCAAAGGCTTCTCATGTCTTCATAAGTTACAAAAATTAGCTATTATTGCTTCTCATGCATTACGCGCCATTTGAAACTTCCCACTTGGTCACGTGATTCAGCTTTTGGTCGCAATCAGAAGGCTTTTGTCTGAGTGTGCTCCTTTCCCCCTTTTCCTTTGGTTCGTTTTTTGGCGGTCCTCAGCGTTGGGGCTGGTCAGCAACTCAGCATTCCAGCCCCTCCTTTCACTTTGTGGTAGGGTTGGGTGAATATCGATATATCGGTTTTACGATATATCGGAATAGGAATATATCGATACCCCGATAGTATCAACTAGTAAAATATCGATATCGAAAATATCGATATTTCCGTTTTTATATTAAAATAGGATACTTTGTTGACTAATGACGCCAGGGATACCCGATATTCGTGTTCTAATCAATGCAGGTACCCTTGAAAAAAACTATTTCCAGGTCTGAATCTGGCGGGTTATTTAAACTGTGGCATGAAAATATCGATATTTCCGTGTGTACAAAAAGCTCAATATTTTTTAATTGGCACACAATACACATAGCCTACGTGAAGCAGAATACCGGTAATATTAAATTGTATGTATACTAGTGTAGGACTGTAGGTAGGCCTATAGCTAGTGTATCCGGTAGTGTAGAAATGCCCCCCTACCAATTTGATTCCATCACGTGTGTCAGGCGAGACGCCAGAGTGTCACGTGAGACACCAGAGTGTCAGGTGGCACATCTACATTGTAGGAAGTAAGGGTAGGCCTACTCGAGATTATTGTTTACAATTGCTAATAATGAGCATTTTTATTCCTGAAAAAAAATCTAAAATTGCAAAAAATTTTAACTTGAACTCCTGAATAATAAAGTTATTGAAAAACCCAAAACTAAAAACCTTAATTTATTGTCTATTCCCCTTTAATCAATGTATTTTGGACTAATAAAATATGAGATGATGAAATAAAGCGAACACAATTTTTTTTTAGAAAAAAGCAAAACTTTCCCCCTTTAATTTCGGAGAAATAATAAAAGATATTTCTGGCAAATTAAAAAGGTATATTTCTGAGAAATCCAAATAAAATCTGCCGAGCGAAACTTTTCAATTATCGTTCTGAGCCATCTAGTTGCAGTAAAAGATTTTAACTGCATTAAACTTTTTAGTGGCAACCGGAAATTACTCGATTAAGTGTTGTTTCACATGTACACAGTGCCGGCAAGTGAAATCTCCTGCTAATGTTCAGCTACCAGTTCGAGCCTTCCAAAATGTCACTGCGGTTTACTAATGTTTAATCGCGTCCGAATAAGAGGTTGAAGAGTGCGAAAAAAAAAAAAAAAAAAGAATTTATCGAGCTGACATAATGGCAGTTGTGGTTTTGTGCGAAGCAGAAATTGTAACCTCTGTCCGAAAATCGCACCCCGGGGATATTGTTAACCTTTTTCCAGTGCGATTTTGTCTGTCGACAATCCTTGCGTGACGACAAATCTCGTCGCATCAAGGAACAAGGAAAAATCTTGTCGCCCGTGTGTTTTTTTTACTACTTTGCTACTGTTGCGATAATAATCAGCGCAGTTTGTTGTCTAATGACTTTATTGTCCGAGCGAGCGAAGGACACCAGGACACTCAAATGGCATGTGCTTCGTTCGTCATCCGTTACGTTTGAAATAGTGGAAAAAGTGGGAAAAAGTTACACTGGTTTCACACGCACGACAATTTGCAACGACGGACGACAACGACAGACGCAAACGACGGACGACCGTAGTCCTTGGTGACGACGGACGACGAAATGGATGAACTTTTGTCGTTCTTGTTCGTCGTTGTCGTCCGTCGTGGAGGCCAACAGCCAATCCCAGCGTCCCCGTATTTGACCCGGAAGTTGTGTCGTCATTGGTGTCTTCTGCTAGTAGGCTTATGGAAAAAATGGCGGCGTATGATTCTGAGAATATCAATTCTCTACCTGAATCTATCTTGTGGGTTCCATCTGTTGATTTGCATGGGCACAATTGCAGTTTAGCACTATAATTATAATTAGGCCTATGATGGATTTTGATGTGGATGTGGTAGTAAAATAGAGTAGGCCTAAATTTTAAACTACGAATTTGCCAGCTTTCACACGACCGCCAAAAACAAATCTCATATTCGAATAGAGGGACATAAACCACACCTACATACTGAGTTTCATCAAAAGTCGTCAAATAGAAAAGGAAAATTCTGTACCAGTAACATTCTAGTAACAATCCATTTAAAATTCAGCTCAATTCATTCTTAATCATCATGTAACAATAATAACAATGTAGGCCTAACAATAAATAAGAATTAAAAAATGAAATAAACAAAATTACTGTAATAAGTCTCGTCTCTTGGGTGATCATAATTGTTTCAAATAAATTACAAATAACTATTACATTTTAGAAAAATAGAGAATAAACTTAAAATAACATTATCCAAAAACTAGATTTAATATGTTTATTCATCTAAAATAAGTATTGGATTGTTTATTTCAATTCATGTCTTAAATAGTTGCTACTTTGCCAATTATAAGGCATGCTTTCCCATCTGCGTAGGTATCTTGTCAACAGAGGGCGCTCCCAAAAAGTATCCCCACTTTTTGTAAGAGGGAGTCGTACGTCTTGGTGGTATATAGTCTTTGGATTACGTGCTAATAGACTAGTATAAAAATGTAATTCAGGGCTTTGAGGTTGTAGACAGATCGAGTTACGATTGAGCAGGTTTATTCTTTCCAGTTTCTAGTCCCACGAGTAATGACTTAAAATGGACGTGGCAAGTTTAAAAGTGATGGATGTCTCGCCGCCATTAATCAGACGTTCAGATTCTGCGATGATAAACAACGTCGGACCACCAATTATTATGTAAATATTTTGATGCACTTTTCCGGGCGAGAAATTTAGATGCACTAGCCTACTTATTCATCTATGTACTGTATATTTCTTCGCACGTTGAAGTCTTCCCAAGTACCTCGACTTTCTCTCGCGCTCAAGTCACATACTCATACATCATACTGTGTAGCGTGTAACATGTTGAAGTGTCGCTTAAAAGTTGGACATCTTATTCAGCCCCGTGTTAGTCAAAATTAAGTGCCCATTATCGTCATTATGCATTACGAGGTCAAGCGAAGTGAAGGACCTCTATTAATAAACTATGCGCATATACGTGTATATATTTTGGCTCTTGCGCAGTTTGAGCAGAACTGCGACTGGCGAATAGCGATAGTTTTATTGGCGCCGAAATATGCAAACGAGCTCTTTATTATTTCGTGTCAACCCTGAGTGCTTGTTGCTAAACATTTTCCTGAATATTGACAGGCATAATTGATCAGCTGTTTGTGCTTGGCTCGAGCATTATTATTAATTTATTATTATTATTATTATTGTTTTTTTTAGAAAAAAATCAAAAATCAAACATTTTTATTTTCTGATTAAATACCTTATGCCACATAGAGAAGTGAGCAAAATGGGTAAAATTGGGCAAAAGCAGACGACGAATTTCTTTGCATACTCAAATTAGCCTCAGCTTAAAAGTTAAAACATTAAGGCTGCAATAACTAATGAATTTTAGAGCTGTCTCTACTTGAAAAAAATCTCAAGACAAGCTCTGATGACGTCATTTCTCCATTCTGTCTAAATGGTAAAAAATTACGTATTCTCAGCCTGTCTTGGGATTTTTCCAAGTCGAGACAGCTCTAAATGTCATTAGTGATTCCAGCCTAAGAATAGCGCAATACGGAGCGGTCCCTTTTTCCTAAAAATAAATAAAATAAATCAAATGGTGCGTATCTGAAACAATGAGATTAATTTCACGATTTTACACTTACTTTTAGTGTTTATTTTTTTTTTACTCAAGTTGAAGCTACTTTAAGTAAGCTTCCAATTCTCCACTAATTTGCGAACGAAACGCTGAATGAAAAACAGTTTGTAACTGTGTATACTGTGTTGGATTGAATTCAAATGAAAATTAAATAATCCCAGGTCTGATACCGGGAAATACTGGAATTAAAGGGGATCTAAAAACCTTTTGAGTTTTTAAATTTTGTTATTTTTATGATTTGTTTAGTTTTGATGGACAATCATGGCCGCGTCCTCGCGAACGGAAACAAAAAACGCAATATTTTGTAGGCTTTAAATTTTCGCCACCATGTTTTCCTTTCATGGAGGCTCCTTAATGTTGACTCAATGGCAAAGTTTCATTAATGTCGGCTAGCAGACGACGCTGATTTCCGGATTATATGGTGTTACACACCATGCATTCTTAAAATTTTCTTAATCGACTGATTAAAAAAAAACCGCTGTCTTTCTTTCCCCTTTAAAAAAAAGCTGTGCGGAATTTTTGTATTTTTAAATCTTTACGATCAAATTAAGAGCGGACCTTCACACAGTAGCCTAGGCAAATTCAAGACTGGCGGCATATTGTAGCTAAACAATAAGCCTACCGCTCAAATAAATTGGTTCTGTATAACAAATCTCATTTATTTTAGGCCCTGTGTGCATTGGGTGTGTAGGCCTACATGTAAGAGATAGATAGGCCTACATGTAGGCCTACACTGTACATGTAGGCCTATCTCCTACATGTTCAATGCACATATATTCTGCTTTACACAAGTTTAACTTTTAATTTAGATTTCAATCTTTACAATTAAATCCGTTTTGATTTTGCAATGTTCGATCGATTAGCTGTGTTTCGCTAGCTTCACCAATGCATTTAATTAGAATTTTCGAAGGGTTTCGTTTTCTTTTGTCGTTCGTCTGTCTGTCTGTCTGTTGTCTTATGTTTGTATGTCAGTTGCACCGTTGAGCGTTCATTTTGATACTGATAAGAGATCTACTGAAAGAGAAGAAAATGCGTGCGTTTGAAAGCTCTTACGGAAATTAAAAGAACATTTTTAATTAGTCTTTAGTTACGGGAATGTAGTCGCAGACAAACGCAGCAGATTATTATTATTATATCATTTTCAATGTGGGAAGAGGAGGAGGAGGAGGGGAGGGAGGAAGGAACTCCGTATCAGGCCTGTGGCATTTTCGCATGCAAATATGATGAGTGTCTGTAGTCTGTACCGTCTGGTTCAGAAAGAAGAACAAATAGAAACAAAAACGAACAAGAATTTGTATAAAGTAAGCAAAAAAAAAATAATAATAATAATAATAATATTGATAATATAATAAGCCGAAAAGAATTTGCATAAAATGAAAATATTTCTTTTTTATTTTCCATTTTGAGTAAACTTCTCATCATACTCAGGCCTATGCTTGAGTGTTTGGAGAATATTTATCATTAGTCTATGTCATTTAATGTCAAATTTGCTTAATGAGAATTCTAATTTATCGTTGTAATTAATCCGTCGTTATGCATATTTTTTTTTCCTTGCAAAAAAATAATAATAATGCCTAAAGTACAATGCATTTTGGTGGGAATTTGATAGGTTGGCGTACATCCATGTTGCGAGCCCGGCTATGCATATACTCGTATAGGCCTACTAGTAAAAATATAGGCCTAGGTCTCCATTCGCCTGCAGAGTTATAAACATGCAATTACAAGTAATACTGCGTGTACATGTACGAGTGTATGGCCTATACGTGTACAGTACGCTATACACTAGCCACAGTGTGTAATATATAGGCCTAGAAAGTGCATGTATACTGTAAGCTACATCAACTCATTATATCTGATGGGTCTCCAATATTTGATACCGTTTTATGCTCATGGGGGACTTCATAATGAACATATAAGCTTGACGTAATTTGCATGCTTAGTTGCAGCTTGCATAACGGCGGTCTCGTATGCTGAGTAGGCCTACGGTAGTGAATAGCCTACGTATATCATTCTAACCCGAAATGGATTTCATTTCAGTCGCGCGGCCGGCTTTTCATCTACAATTTCTAGCATAGCTTGTATAGCTATCCTCTTTGCTTCTCGCGTATATTCCCTCCGACCCGCTCATAAATTTCAAAAGTGAATGCTAGAGTCCTATTACAGTGTACATTGATGACCTCATCAAATGCAAAAAAAAGAAATTATCAATTAAATCATTAAAAGCTGCTTTAACTGGCTTAAAATTCGAAGCGACACCGATTGTCAAAGCAAAAACTCGCCGTTCTTTCGACTAAAAAAAACCTTATTCGACGACATTCCTGGGTAATATTATTAATTTATGTCGTTCCTTTCATTTTCTACGATAAACCAAAGGCGCTTCAGCATCTCTTACGGGCGGCGCCATTTTTGAATACAGAGCCCTATAAGCTACCTGAAGTTCCGATATTATTCCATTAAGGTCTACGGTCGAAGGCGCATGACGTGTGCCACGGGAGGCGCCAGACAGTGTCACGTGGAGCATCTCGATGAAGCAGATATCGTTTACCGGAAGTGATGGTAGCTTATAGGACTAAAACAAGTCAAACTTCTTGTCGCTTCCCCTTTAAATGAATGGAAACAATAAATTTCTTTGATTCTCCATTCTTCGTTATTATTTGATTCTTTCACCAGTAAAACTCATCAAAACACGCAAAATAGGAAGATTTAAACTAGCAGTCGACGGGAAACTGCGTTAGAATATTGAGCTTCCGCTTACGCATTTCCGGTTTGGGAGCATTTCTCGCCTTCGCAACGACCAAATGGTGCGGCCCAGTCATATTTTCCGCTATAATAGCCGGAAGTTCATATTTCCAATCAAGAAATGGCTGGCATTTGATCATTTTGCTAATATTAGAAGGGAGAGCACTAGAGCGGCCCAATCGGAGGAGTTGCAGGCTCAGTTCTCGCTCTGTCATTTTCAAAGAAACCAATGAGCGCTCAAAAGAAACATTTAAGTATTAATTCATTAAAATGGACCATTAGAAAAATGGCCAAAATGAATGTCATATTAGCACATATTCCTGGGTTGAACGATTATTTTATTTCCAGACACTATAATCACGTATATTGTACATTGTCTGCAACTATTTCAACTGGCAGGTTTGGGACCTACTGCATGTTTGTTGATTAGATTTGATCCTCATGAATAAGGAATACGACGTGGCTCTGATGTTTGTTATTCGAGTTTATTATGTTGCCAGCATTTATTTTTATGGTCTCTGTGCGATACGAGCGCATGTTTGAATGGTGTGCATGTAGCCAAAATGGCGCAGCAGCGCCTCTGGTCAATAGAGATTTGAGAATAATGGCTGGGCCCCACCGCTCCGATGCGTCCGATACGATACGACAAGATTCCATGCGCTACGTATCGTTTGTTGCGTGTAGTTCCCACTTGTCC
>JAQIYI010001832.1:0-10755 GCA_034700265.1 Polyzonium germanicum
ATAGCCCTTTTGGCTGCATATCGTCATACATGTTTAGAGGTTTTTCGCATATTTATTGTGCCTCTGGTGATTTTTTTGCACTCAATTTTATTTTTTTATTTATATTTTGCAAGCTCATAAAGAGAATGGTCACCGAAATATCGTCAGTTCCGAATATATCTCGCGTACTGTACGATTTGACTCCCAAACCTCCCGGAACAACAGAGTGGGAATGACGACGCGACCAGTCAATCATGTTTAAATATTTGCTTTTCTGTCGGACCGGAAGTTGTAAGTCTAACATGATGATATCCTTTTATTGTTTCTTTTTGTCAAGCTTTGTTTAATTATTTATGTCCATACTGAATGGTTCTTCCACCCATATATTTGACCTCAATTACTCATAGTAACGGAGTTTAGAACAAACAAAAAACGAAGTCATTTTTTAATAATTAATTCAAAACCAAAGAAAATGATTCAGATTTGGAAGTTGAAAATTTAAACTATGGAAATATTTAATTCCGATCTCTTACTACTTTCTGCATACAAATTTTAAAAATTGTTAGAAACTATTTTTGGTGTTCACACTTTGAACAGAACAGATACTGGATGGATGACAGAAGAAATGCATTTACGTTTTCGTGTGAATAGTCTTGAGATTTGATGAAAATATTACTTACGTTGTTAATAATTATCCCAAAAAAATATCAAACGTTTGTTATTGTTGGGCCTGCGAAATTTAAAGATGTTGAGTCATTTTTTTTTTTCATACCTTCAAAAAGTTCAAAACCTCCTCTTACATCGCACGTCGAAAACTCTTAAATAAATAATGGATTTTCAATTGATTCGTTTAATTCAGTCTACAATATAGGTGCGGAAACGGCCTTAATTGCTGGCTGGTGCTGCGATCTAAATGGTTTTTCAAAATGTAGGAGATGTGTACGTGAATACGACTTATAAAATGGTGGCCCAAAGTCATTTAAGAGCATCTCGGAAAAGGGATGTCTGTACATCTGCGATATTACAAACATTGCATTGTTTGTTGAATTTTTTTATTAATCATAGCAGCACCCTCTCATTTAATGGCATAGGCCTATAATTATGTATATATAGGATAAGTTGGAGCTCTTGTGGCTCAGTCAGTCAGAGTGCGCGCTCTGTACATCTGACCACTGTATCCGTTGGGTGTTTGTCGTGTCCCTTGGTTATGATAGAACCTAGGGGTCTGTAATTGGGTCCATGTGACCTGTTGATCCCTAAGTTGTATTATTATTAAGTGGCTGAACAAAGAAAATCTAGATTGTAAGTTTTTGTTTTGTCTCAAATTGCTAATGCAGATTGTAACTGAGACAAAAATAATATTTCGTTTTGTTAATTACCCATTTACCCTCTCCCGCCCCTTCATCTGCATAGTTTTAAGGCGCTCCAATTTCCATGGCCACCACATCATGTTCGCCATAGTAAAAACGTCTAAATTAAATCTAGCCAATGAGAGAGCAAGAAGATCTTTTTTGGTGCCCGGTAGTAGAGAGTAGAGGGGAATTCCCCATCCTATCCTAATGCTGGCTTAATTTCCAATCTGTACCCATAATATTTTTTTATTTCATTCAAGAAGGTCCATCGATTCAATTGTGTTTTTGACACACAACTATGCAAGGTACAATATGTAGAATAATATATAACTGACCCGTCATCAATTAGGGACAGGCTTTACATTTGATTAAGTTCTTGTCTTCTTGACAGTTGCGAGTCAAATGTCTGGTCCGTCTGTTCCTCTGTTTTGCGTATGTTTGTCTGTCTCCATTAATTTATTAATTTGTGTGTCAGACCTTCAATAAAAAGCTATATGAAAGGCAAATTCTAGTTATCGAATTCAACTACACAGTTTCTGACTATTAATTAAGGTGCTAAGACCTACATCCATGGAAACGGTAGTATCAAGTGGCTCAAAAAATGGCACCAATTTTGACAGTTTGTTCAACCCACGATTGACCATATCAGGCACAGGACAGGACTGATAATTAAATTTGTCATTGAATAGATCATTCAAATATCTTTAGAAGAAATGTAACTAAATTTATTTGGCAAGAAGAAATAATTTCTAAAAACAAGTCAAAACTCAAACTATATAGCCGCAACTATAAGCTTACGGAGTTAGTATTAAACCGTAGCAACGGTAACAACGTAACACAATCATGATGCATGATAACATATTGGCTAACCTATTTCATGTAAAGATATGGAATCTGCCCGTTTGCCAGTATAGGGCTACGCATGTACATGCTATGCAAATTAGATTGCCAACAGCTGTCTGAAATGTTAAAGGGTTAAGGCAATGGAAATCTTGTTCAGACCCCTTTCAGAAGCTAAATTAATAAAATAACGAAAACCCAGATGCACAGGCAGACAGACATCCGCAAGAGCATCAATTTTAATCTGCATCTAAGATGAGCAATCTCCCCCATGTAAATCATCTAATCTATCATCTAAGTTGAAATGTCCTACATCTTGGACAATCTAGTGAGATGAAATGTATTCCATAATTATCATTCCGAGTTTATCTTTTAGACATCAACGACGGTAACGGCGGTCTGATGAACAGACCTGAGAAGGTGGCCATTCTAGATGCAGGAGCTCAATATGGAAAGGCACGTATATACGAGTGGGCTTCCAGGGTTTCGTAGGAAACTTCTTTCCAGCTGTTTAGGTGAATTTCAATATATTTTCAGCTCATTGATCGTCGTGTTCGAGAGCTGTGTGTCGAGACGGACATTCTACCGTTGGACACGCCGGCCTCCACGCTCAAGGAGAAAGGCTACAAGTGAGTTTTAACGTAACTTTATTCCTAATTTTGGTTTGCATACGTATCGCCTCCGATGTCCTTCTTAATTGTCTTGATTGGTTTTTGTGTGCAGAGCAATCATAATTTCTGGAGGTCCGAATTCTGTCTACGCCTGCGACGCACCAAGGTACGACGGTGACATTTTTCGTAGCGGAATTCCCGTCCTTGGAATTTGTTATGGAATGCAGGTTTGGCGAAATAATAATAAAAAAACAATTAGCTTATAGTTTTACTTCTGTACACTTAATTCCGGCAACAACCTGGTTTTCTTTTATTTCAAACCAGATGATTGCCAAAGAGTTCGGCGGATTGGTTAGCCGCACTGACACTCGTGAAGATGGACAATTCGTCATTTCAATAGACAATGAATGCCCGATTTTTAAGTGAGCCATGGAACATTGGTGTTTGCACTGATGTTGCATCATTAATTAATAACCAATTATATTGTAACTTAGAGGACTGGATAAAGATCAAAATGTCCTTTTGACCCATGGCGACAGTGTGGATAAAGTGGCCAATGGGCTAAAAGTGTCGGCCACCGTAAAGAAGGGGAGCATCATTGCAGGTTTGCGAACATTTTTCCGATGGTTGTGTGTCTAAACAGACACAAGATTTTGTTTGGATGGATAGAATAAATGGATTAATTCTGAGCGATTAGATCTTGATGAAACCTATTTACATGCAGCTGTCGCGAACGAGAAGTTAGGCATCTATGGCGTGCAATTTCATCCTGAAGTTGACCTCACCGAAAACGGGGTTGCAATGATGAGGAATTTTCTGTTCGACGTTGCTGGGGTAAGCGGCACGTTCACCATGAAGGGGAGAGAACTGGAGTGCACGCGTTACATCCAGGAGACGGTCGGCGATAACAAAGTGCTGGTATGCAAGATTGAATCAATTAACATCCCTTTTCCTAAAACCTTAAAAACAAAGAAAAAATCTTGCCTTTTTGCCTCTGGTTTAGATGTTGCTAAGTGGAGGTGTGGACTCGACTGTTTGTGCAGCTCTTCTGAACAAGGCACTCAAGGCGGATCAAGTGATCGCTGTGCACATTGACAACGGATTCATGCGAGAGGGTGAAAGCGAGGAGGTGGCCAACAACCTGGCAAAGATCGGCCTCAAGACAACAGGTGTTTAGATCACACTTATTATCCTTCTCAAAGTGTGAATGAAGTTATTTAAGACGTTTGTATGTACATGTATTGCCTTCTAGTCCTGAACTGCCAGCAGACTTTCTACACCGCTTCTACGTCAGTTCCGATCGATGCGAGGGATCCGAACTCGGGAAAAAGATACACCGACATGCTCTGCAAGGTGACTGATCCGGAGGACAAAAGGAGAATTATCGGTGACACCTTTGTGAAGGTATCGATTGCATCATTGCTGCGTCATGCTGCTCCGTGTTTTCACTCAATTTGAGTAATTGTTTCTACTTTCAAAGATTGCCACTCAATATATGACTGAACTTAACTTAAAACCGGATGAAGTCTTTCTTGGTCAAGGTGTGTGCTCTTTTCCTCGATTTAAATCTTGTTTATCTAAAGTAATTATCAAATATCAATGAGTCGTTTTCAAGGCACTCTTCGTCCGGATCTGATCGAGAGTGCTTCCTCTATGGCCAGTTCTAAAGCTGACGTCATCAAGACTCACCACATCGACACTGAGCTGGTGCGCCAGCTCAGGGTCAAACGACGGGTTGTCGAACCGCTGTGCGATTTTCACAAGGACGAAGTGAAAGTACTAGGATGTGATCTTGGATTGCCCGCAGAGTTCGTGCAAAGGCATCCGTTTCCCGGTTAGTGGTGTACGTTATCTCGCCTTTTATTTATTTATTTAATTATTTATTTGTTTGTTTAAAGGACCTGGATTGGCGATCCGCATTTTGTGCGCCACCAAGCCTTGCATGGAGAGGGACTTTTCTGAAACTTGCGGTCTCGTCAAGGTGATCGTCGACTACAGTGCCGCGTTGATGGAGGTGAGGCGATCACATATGCAAATCGGCCTAACTTTATTGTAACGATGCTTTAAGACTCAACTCTTATCTCTAGAATCACACCTTTTTGAATCGTATTGAGAATGCGACGACGGATGATGAGAGGGACATTCTGAGTCGCGTCTCGAGCAAACTGCACTTGGTGTCCACTTTGCTTCCGATCAAGACTGTTGGAGTGCAGGTTATTTTTCGCAAGAATTCATTTAAATTACAGATGTAATTCATATTTCATTTTTAAATTATATGGTTTGATGAGATTGATGTTGATCTATTTTTATTCTTGTTTACGATGTTGACTTATCTAGATGTATATTTTTAAATTTAAAGGGAGACGGCAGGAGCTTCAGCTACGCGGTGGGCATTTCGAGTGACGAGGAGCCTGATTGGGAAGACTTAGCAATGCTGGCCAAAATCATACCGCGAATATGCCACAACGTCAACAGGTTAGGCTGAGTTCACTATTTGACACGTAAATTAGCGTCACATAATGCATTACATTTGATGTAAGTAGACTTCAGCTTTGTTGTGACGGCACAACTAACTGCGCTAAGAACTCATGTCGGTTTGATTTTCAGAGTTGCGTACATCTTCGGTGGTGCTGTTCGAGAGCCAGTTCATGACGTGACAACGACTTTCCTGACGAAAGACGTTCTGAGTACTCTGCGTCAGGCGGATGGTGTTGCGAGTCGCATTCTCCAATCGACGGGCAGCAACTACACTCTAATCAGCCAGATGCCGATCATCTTGATCCCGATTCACTTCGATCGGGACGTTGCCGCGCGTCTCCCTTCCTTCCAGCACTCCGTCGTCATTCGCACAATCATCACGGCCGATTTTATGACTGGTGTGCCGGCGGTGCCTGACCGACACTTGCCTCTAGAGGTGAGCTTTTCAGCCTCATTCAAGCGTTCAGCTTGGTTGAATTTAATTACTACATGTGGCATATTTGATAGTATAAAATAGCCCTTTTGGCTGCATATCGTCATACATGTTTAGAGGTTTTTCGCATATTTATTGTGCCTCTGGTGATTTTTTTTCGCACTTAATTTTATTTTTTTATTTATATTTTGCAAGCTCATAAACAGAATGGTCACCGAAATTTCGTCCGTTCCGAATATTTCTCGAGTGCTCTACGATCTGACTCCCAAACCGCCCGCAACCACAGAGTGGGAATGACGACGCGGCCATTTAGCCACGCTTCTAGTTGAAAATATTTGTTTTTCAGTCGGACCGGAAGTTGAAAGCATATTATGACGATATATTTTTTGCTCTTTGACTAGTTTTGTTTAAATTATTTCTATCCAAACTGAATGGGTCGCTTGCGCCCAGATGTTAGTCATTTCATGAGGAACGAAATTTTTGTAATAAAAATAAAACTAAACAGGAAATCCTCTCAATAATTAATACGAAAACAAAGAATGTGATTCAGGATTGGAAGTTGAAAATGGAAACCAAGGAAACGCACTTCTAATCCAAATTTCCAATTTTGCTATTTTATACTTTTCCTGCACGCAACTACACAAACATTTTTATTTTTCCTATTCAACTTTGAATAATATTTAGTAATCTTTCTAGTTCATTAGAATTCTAATTTTGGCTCAACCTTTATCTTTAAAGTCTTTATTTTCTTTTTTGTTTGATTTGTTCTAAATCTGTAATATCCTGTTGTAAGGTCAAGTTATACTTTCTTTTAAATGACCTTCGATCATCACTCATCAACCCTTATTCTTTCTAACCCTCAACGACTTCTACACCTTTGCACCTAAATTTCGTCCAATCGCAATTCCAACACTCCTTTCCTAAAACAAGTACGAGCCTATTTCGTCATCAACAGACAGGTTGTATAAATTGGGAAACATTTAACTAAACTTCACTTGGTCTCATCGTCTAAGCGTTTCCATGTCGGTTTTAATTTTTATTATTATTATTGTTTTAAACACTAAACTTATTTACGCTTACACTGTGAAGGCTTCCTTTTCCACTTAATTAGATTGTTATTTCCGCCACTTTCTTAATTTTCTCAGAAATATATTTTTTAATTAGCCTAATTTTAGCTCTACATGAGCAACATCTGGAATCAATCATCATTCATCATTTCAGATTGTGTATGTGTGTGTTTTGGCCTGCTGGTGAGTTAAGCGTATAGCTAAGCTTTTGTATTTTTATCAAGTTTGCTGATAGATGATTAATGAAATTGCCCTTGATTGGCATGCTTTCAATTTTCTATGTAAATTGATGTTCCTTGTTTGTTTCTGTGCTTCCTTAAAAGTCAAGTTGATTTGGAAAGACAGTATTCGCGTCTTCGACCTCGATCATGATGGTTCATTCGGCGATCGTCGCTCTCTTCTTGTCGGCTTTGGCCGTCGTCCTGGTTGAATCTCAGGCTAAGACCCTCGTCTGGTCGGACGAATTCAACGGAGCCGCTGGCGGCAGTCCGGATCCGCATAAGTGGACTTTCGACATTGGAGGAGCCGGGTGGGGCAACAACGAACTCGAATACTACACTAACAGGTGTTGTTCGGAGCCACTTTGAACTGAAATTAGTTGATTCGTCACGTTCTTAACGTTTATGTCCTTTTGTCTCGCCTAAAGTCGTGTCAACTCCGCTCTGGATGGCGCTGGTCATTTGAAAATCACAGCTACTACGCAAAATGCTGGAAACTTCGCTTGTTGGTAAAGATAAAAAGGAGGAAAACATTAATCAAAAATTCCTTTTTCATGCATTTGCCTAAGCCAACTTTTACCGTCAACTAGGGCTGTGAACCAAGCTTAATTTTAGACTTTTTTTCCCTCTTACCAAAGGTACGGTGTTTGCCGCTACACTTCCGCTCGTCTGCTGACTAAAGGACTTTTCTCGACCAAGTATGGCCGAATAGAAGCTAGCATTCGAATTCCGCGTGGCAAAGGCATTTGGCCGGCCTTCTGGACTCTGGGCAACAACATAGACAGCGTGAATTGGCCCACGTGCGGAGAGATCGACGTGATGGAGGTGCATGGCAGTGACCCCAAAACTGTGGCTGGCACCATCCACGGTCCCGGCTATTCTGGTGGACAAGGTCTTTCGGGTACGACGATCACCATAAAATAAAGCGCTCAAGTGTTGTCCATGATGGTCTTAATTTGTTTCTCTTTGCTTTTCTCAAGGGTCCTATTCGCTGCCCGGTGGAGGTTCTCTGAGCGACGGGTTCCACGTCTACGCAATCGACTGGACTGAGAACAAGATTTCTTGGTCGCTGGACAATCACGTCTACTTTACACGCACTTCGGCCAACGTTCCTGCTGGCACAACCTGGGTTTTCAACCACGACTTCTTCGTTATTCTCAACCTCGCCGTCGGCGGAAACTTCGACGGTGATCCCAACAACGACACTCAATTTCCGCAGTCCATGGTGGTCGACTACGTACGTGTCTATCGCATGTGACGCCGGCCGGAAGAAGAGGAATCGTCGAGGAATTCTGGCACTGGACGACGTTTCTGCATCTATTGTTCCGTCTGGCCCAGCTGCTGGCCGTTGGTGAGCTTAATTTTCGCGTTCTTATCACTACGGCGCCCGTAATATTGCCTATAATAATCTCCAGTTAATATTGCGATTAAGAAACGAAAATATTCAAATATGTTTTTGTGGTTGCAGCGACATTCAAATTTTGTCATTTAATAAATGAAGTTCACTAAAAGTATGTGCATATGATTTTAAACTTCTAAGTCGTTTTCAACTGTTATTTTTAAACCTTAATCTCAAAATATTGAAATTTCAAAATCTTAAAATGTTAAAAAATACGCAGCATCAATTTTGCATTTTAGGCATAAATAAACCAAACTAATGAGCATGATGCAAATATTGCATTTCAGAACAGATGCAAATCTTGCAAAACTAAAATAACGCCTGAAAAAAACATGCAAACTTTGACATGGCAATTAATTCGTGCAACCAATCAATGTTCAATTTGATTGGATTTACCTGTATAATTTTCATTTCAAATATATAGACGTGAATGATTTTGAACGCAAAAAGTGCAAATGAGTCCTGCGTTAAAGTGATTATAGGTCTGGTTTAGTGATGAGAGTTGTGGGAATGGCCTCGACACTGACAGGTCTGTTGGCGGTGGATGGGGCCTTTATCTTTCACCGTCGTCGTCGTCTTCTTCACCGGATACTGCGATACTGCGGATCTCGATCGCCGGGCTCTGTTCTGGCATGCATCTTTAATCGGCATAATCGCCGACGTCGTTGTCACGGGAAACTGCATATCACCGCGCTTGGCTCGCACTTCCACAGTCTTGTTCTTATGGTCGTACACTGTGCGGCAACGAAAATTAAGAATAATGCTCGTTTATTTATTAGTTAAATTATTTTGATTAACTAGGGCGTGTGTCTTAACTGACCTTCGACCGTTGTGTGCCGCGTGGCGACTAAGGTGGCCTGCTGCGTCGGGTCCGCGCAGGTGATGTTCGGCATCAAGGGCGGTATCCTTGGCACTTTTAAGATGTTCTCGGACTCCATCATGAAGTCGAAGTTTGTGAGCGGCGCTCGCCACTTGTTCGTGTGAATTACGCCCGAAACGACGGTGCTCATTTCCAACCGCGGTCTTCTCATTTTCCCCATTTCCACTATGGGCACCGTCTCGCAATCAGGGATTTCCTCAGTTTCGATGTTGACCTCAACGGGTTTACCCAGATATTCCTGCAGAGCCTCTCCAACGGACGGCAAGCCTGCAGAAGCGCCGACATCATAGCAATTCGCGAGGGGCTCCACCTCGCTGATGATTCTTTCCTTGACCACCTGCTCGTCATTTTGGCACGTGTTGTTGATGACCTCAACGCATAGTGGCTCGACGCGGTAATTGGCCCTGTCGTCGCATGCCCTAGTGTTGTTGGCGCACTCGAAGAACCCCGCTTGGCCGTTCGAGCTGGGCGCATCGCAGCACTTAGCCTCGCCTTCGAACTGGCTTCGGGCTTCTACATAAGACTCGCCACTGCTGTTGGCCTCCAGCTCTCTCTGGCACATTTCGGGTATGACTCGCCATGGAGAAGGCTTGACCGCACTCGTCGACTCCTGTTGTTTGTTAAAGCAAGAGGGTCCCGCAACGTTCGTCTTGACTACGACCATTTCTGGGTCCGTTTGCGATGACGTAGTGCACGATGAGGACGTCAACGAGTTATCACTTTCATCGCGTTTGAAGCAAGCTTTTACATTGTCGCAAATGTCTTTGAAACAGTCTGACGACGTCGAATCAGTTTCTTTTTCCGTCGACTGATCTGTTTGCTCTTCCAGAATGATGGACATCCTGCGATCTACCGTCTTATTGGTGGCACATGGGATGGGCCAAACCGGGCCTGTGTGGCAAACCTTTTCGTCCATGACTAATCCAATTGAAGCTTCGTGACATTCCACAATCTTTGGAGTTTCTTGGCATTTAGTCTTTGGAACTTCTCGAAATTTCAAACACGCTGCATTTTCCTCAAAGTCCGTCGAAGTCGAAGCATCGGACATGGTCCGATGGATAACTTCGAGATGTACTGCGACCATCATCGGCTCCAGCTGTTGATGGTTGGTCTCTTTGCACAAGGCCGAGTCCGTCGCACTGACGACCGTGGTTTTAGCGATCGGTTCCGTCTGAGTGAACACTTCGGGAGGGGCCAGGTCCTCGAAGGAAGATTTTGACGTCACGGAGGGTAGTTGAGCATCTGTTTGAACTGCAATTTCCGTTTTCTTTGGGTGCATAACATCTGGAGCTGTTCGGTCTTTACACGTGCACCTTACACACGGATCATCTTTGCATCCACACGTGGCTGGAGCCGGCTTGGATGGCACAGGACAGACAGGCTGAAGACAGACTGAAGCAGTTACGCACGTTGGTGCAGCCGGCTTGGATGGCTCAGGACAGACAGGCTGAGGACAGGCTGGAGGTTGCTGGCTTCCAGTTACGCACGTTGGTTCAGC